>JABUQX010079766.1:7500-17365 GCA_015478945.1 Trachelipus rathkii
GCTAATTAATATAGTATATATCTACATTTATATATTATATAATATATAATATATATATATATAATCTATTATGTATATATATATAGTATATATATAATATAGTATATATAAAGTATATATATATATACTATAAGTATATTACAGTAAGGTGGGTCACCGAAACGAAAAAGTATTTTCGCCATAATCGATAAATCGATGAACGAAAACCTTATCATCGACTTAACCGATATCCGATAACTCGTGATAAAAACATCGCCGATAAGGCAGATACCGATAAATCGATAAATCCCAATTTTTATGTATTCATCTATTATAAATAAACTGTAAAAAAAACCAGCGATTTTGGTTCTTAAGAAAATGTTAAAAATAAATTTATTTCCTCTTTTCACCTATTTTATAGATTATAAACAATATTAAATTTCAGGTTTTCTTACGAATCCGTACCCAGAAAACTATGGGAAACATGTTGCTCACTTTTGCTTTATAGGTAACTTGTATAACTTTCGATATCTTATTAATTATACTCAATGTGAATTTTATTCTCTTGCGCTTCTAGGTGTTTTTATAATAATATATTTATTTATGCTCTGATGTTTATATGATTCTATAATGTAATGTACAAAAACCACAAGATAAGTTAAGGTGAAGATTAAAATATGAAATTTAACAGAATGTCAACTGTCATCAGTACAATACGACAAGTAAAATCTAGAAAGTCGAGACAAGGTTTGGCCTTTCGCAGCATTTGTACATGTTCTCTCTTCAAATACATTGAGCATATTAAAGTTTTCATCTGACAGAGAATTTCTCTTAGCTCTGTAGATATCTTTGCCAAGGGAGAACAATAGCTCCACAGCAGCGCTAGACGGCATTGCAGTATTGTACCTTATAAAGAGATCATGGAGCACCTTCCTCAGTGTTTAAAAGCTAAGGTCTTGACATGCTTGTTGTCGATTTCGACCCTGTCAGCCACTATTTATCTAAATGGAGAGCAGCTTTACTCTGATTGATCTTTGATGACGTTGCCTGTAGTTTAGTTCAGTGTAATCATAAGCATCACAGATGCTTGAGTAGTAAGTAGTCCTTCTTTCCATGCCCTTTCCCTCGCTGCTGCTGGTACTGGGTTTGGCCGTTCTGCAGTTTCGGCATAGCCGCATATACTTCTGTCCACCTCCCTCTTCTTTCATCACAGGTGTCTTGACCTCTTGACTTCTTTGCCAGTTTGTCTTCTTAAAAGCCTCAATTCATCAGGCAAAACTTGGGTTGACGGCAGATCCAGACAGGTTTGACTTACCCTCATGCTTCAAGTGCTGCAGAACGTCTTGTCTAGACCGTCAAGGAGGATATTTGACTAGATGGTCGCAGAACTTCAAATCTTCAAGTCAATCAGCTTTTTTTTTTGTCACAATGAGGGTGGGGATCAGGTAGCCCAGATAGCACTGTTTCCCCCCTTGGATTTGATCCAGTGCAACGGCGACTGGTGCCATAACCTGATAACTGAAAAAGAAATGTTATTTTAAAATGGAAGAATTACTCTGCATTAGCTAAAAACTAAAAAGATATAATGAATTGATATAACGTCTTCCCAAACTGGGATTTAGTTTTTCTTACTTCTATGGTGTTGCATTAATGAATTGACATAAAAAAACAACTTGGCATATGGAACATTTTTATATATATATACATAATATGATATAGTATATTCGGCGTTTATATTATATCCCCCTATATATCATATATATATCCTACTTAGTACTATACTACCGTCACCTACATACTCATATAATACTATAACTATAGTATGTGATTCCAACCATTATGGTAACAAATTTTCTGGTATACTGGATAAGGAAATGCAAAAAAAAGGTAAAAGTTCCTATACAAGGTCATGTACGTAATTATGTCTTAGTTTTTTCGTCCTGCTGCCCAAATCGCATGCACACTATGCCAGGCATGACGCCGATCTACATAGGACTGGTTTGATTTTAATGTAATTATAGTTTCTTTATTAAATCTCTACAGCATTAATCTAGATAACGAGCGCGACCCATGTCACTCACAATTCTAAATTTTACACCATTCTAGTATTTCGGAGGTTACCTACACGGCAACAGTTAAACGCCCGTCACGTACATCAGGTCGCATACTCTACTTACGCACTTGACTAATGCTCCTCGTCGTTAGTTCATTTGTCAATGGTTTCTTTGAACTAAATGTTATTGACCAAAACTTTTGATCAACGAGTCTTTATTTACCTCGATCGGAAGCCTACTTACAAGGGACAGCTATTCGTTAACGCTCATCACGAGCGCACATTTGGCAGACTACGAATCCTTCATGCCATTAAGCAGAATCGTTCACAAATTTCAGTTTTCAGTAAACATTTGGCCGCAGGAATTTTAGATGATCATGTACTTAAGCTCGAGCTTCCTTCCAGGCTTAATGGCATAATCAATACTTAAACTTTTTTGAAACATGAGCTCCGCCTTGTTTGATAATGTACCTCTTCAGTGGTCGCAAAACATGTGGTTTATGCATGATGGGCTCCTGCACACTTAGTGCTGAGTCGTGAACACCTGAATGAACTTTCCCATATCATGGATAGGTTGAGCGGCAAGTCCGTGGCCCAGCACGGTCACCAGACTAAATCCCTTTGATTATTACCTTTGGGGACATTTAAAAGCCTTAGTATACTCTTCTCCAAACGACACCGTTGAAGACCTACGATTAAAGATTATGAACGGAATTGAAACGATCAAACAGATTCCTGGAATATTTGAACGGGTCCGCCAATCGATGAGAAGACGCCTGGACGCGTGCATTGGAAACAACGGAGGTCATTTCAACATCATCTTTAGTTTTTTGATATCATTTGTAGGTGCTTTAGAAACAGCATGTTTATGTTGTACAAATTTAAACCTATCATACAATAATGAATGTTATTTTTATTTACACCTCCTATTCGAAGAGTTTATTTCGTTCCTGCAAATACTTTCTAACCGTCCGCCTTTTAAATTAGAAAAAGTTTTTGCATCTTCTTATCAGTTTACCAAAAAATTTTTTACCATAATTTTGAATCACCTATATATATACTATATATATATATAGTATTATATATATATATATATATATACTATATCTTTATATATATAATACTATATTATATAATATATATAATAATATATATTATATATAATAATATATATACTATATATAATATGATATATATATATATATATATATATATATATAGACAACAAGTGTCGCAATACCCATTATTGATAAAAGATTTATCTTCTTTAAGTATGAATTCGCTATTGTATAAGCGCCATATCAGTTACGGTAGTTTGGACAAAAATTAATCGCGACACCGATATCGGTAAAGATTTTATCGGATAACAGATAACTCGAAACCGTTATCGCGATAAATTATCGCCAATATTATTAATCGGCCGATACGCCCCCATATGTATATATATATATACCATATATATATATATATATATATATAAATATATATATATAGTAATATAATATTATATATATATATATATATAATTATATATATAGTATTATATTATATATATAATATATATATATATATTATATATATATATATAATATAATATATATAGTATATAGTAGTAATATAATTTACATTAATGCGAATGAAATGTTTTGAAAAACGATCAGTTAAAATGAAAAATGATCGAAACTTAAAGAGAATAATGTGAAGTTCAAAAAAGGAAAAAATATCAGACAGGAACAAATTCACTTTTTCCAACTTAACTTTATTAAGCTACGATCACGGTGACACATCTCGCTCGAATTACATAAGTAAAAATATACGGTATAGAGCTATTTTCCGGAACAAAAGATTTTTTGAGTCCCATTATTTTCTATGGATAAATTGTTCGACAGAAAATTTATATATGTATTAATAATATATATAGATATATATAATATATTATTAATATTATAATAAAAATATAATATATATATATATATTATATAATGATATATATATATATATATATATATATATATTATATATATATATGAGAGAGAAGAGAGAGAAAGAGAGTAAGAGAGAGAGAGAGAGAAAGAGAGAGAGAGAGAGAGAGAGAGGAGAGAGATTAAGAAGAGAGAGAGAGAAGTACAAAGAAAATAACAAATGCTGTTTAGAAGTTGTAGCTTAGTTCTGAAATTTTTTGGGGGCTGCAGTTCCGCAGTGCCTATGGACGAGCCGCCACTGTTGGTAAATGTTATCGCCATTTAAGTGAGTTTTTAGTTTATTGAGTGTAGTGATATATATATATTTTTTTATTTTTGCAACTTAGGCTCGAATAAACCATTAACATTAACATTAACAAAGTTCCCCACCTAACACCAGTAAAGTATCTAACAATGCATACAAAACGTTACCTATTTGTAATTTTTCCAAGCATATCTCTAACATATTAACGTTAAATTTACATTGACACAGTAATACTTGACAAAAATTTATCATAACCTTGTCTAATTATCATACAGACCAATGAATAACTGTAAACATAACAAAGTTTTATCCAAACATATCAAAGTAAATTGTAATAGTTTACTGATTTTAATACAGTAAAATTAGTAAATCAGTAAATCAAACCATCAACTCCTCCCCACCCCTCCTTCCATTACCTTTTGACCTATTAATCAATTGATTCATGTCACATTTTCGAGTATCATTTCGGATAAACATAACACAAAAATAAGTTCTTTATATACTAACCCTCGAGTATATGCTAACGTAACAACGTTTTTACATTAATAAAGCTAGCATAACATAGCCTGAACTAAGAATATAATATACAGCGACAAACCTAACGAACCATATGTACGAATGAACTACTAACATTAACAAACTTTCGCACCTAGCGACAGTAAAGTACCTAACACGTCGTACAAAACGTAACCTATTCACACTTTTTCAAGCATATCTCTAACATATCAATGTTAATTTTACACTAACATCTTAATATTTAACAAAAATTTAGCATAACCCTGTCTAATCATCATACTGACAACGAATATATTGCTAACTTAACAAATTTTTTCATCAACTTCGTCATATTTAACAAATATTCATCCTAACATAGTCTAAATATCATTAAAATTATAGGATATCAACATAAACAAAGTTTTAACCAAGCATACCATAAAAATAAAAAATTTTATCTGACATAACATAAAAATAAGGGTCTTTGAATAAAAATATCACAGTACAGCTTAATAGTTTACTGATTTTAAAGCGTAAATCAGTAAACAGTAAATCAAACCACCCATCCCTGCAGTCCCCTATCCACCCACCCTCCTATGATCTATTGAACTATTGATTCAAATATTTCGAGTATCATTTTGGATAAACATAACATAAAACTAAGTTCTTTATATACTAACCTACGAATAATATATGCTTACGCAACAAGTTTTAGCATCAATAAAGCTAACATATCATAACCTGACAAAGAATATAATGTACAAATGCAAACCTAACATACCTTGAGTATGAATAATCCGCTAACAACCTAAAAACTCCCTACTTATCAAAGGTAAAGTAGCTAACAGGTCATACAATATTCGATATGTTCCACTTTCCCGCTATCAGCACAGGTAAAGCCGTAATTATCTAACAAAATCGGTTAACAAAGCGACCAATCTATCAAAGATACCAGCATCTTGAACTATGAATTGACACTATCTTCATCAAAGTGTCACGCGTTTCGAGTATAACATCATTTGAACTATGAATAAACGTAGACATTAGCAAAATTTTGGGGGCAAGCCTAACATTACGCAACAAAAACTTACCCTAGGCTCATGTTTCTAACACATCAACGTCAGTTAACACAGTAATATCTTACAAAACTCATAATTTCTCTAGCAAATCAGTTAATTTCACATTGTCATAGTAATATTTAGCATAACTTACAAATAAACAAATTAATTTCACACTGTCATAGTAATATTTAACATAACATACCTAACATACGAATAAACAGTTTTCCTTAACCAAGAGTATCTATAGCAACACATCACCTCCCGAAAGAATACCCAATGGGATGCGCCAATTAATAGGGTGTGAATCCTGAGAGGGGGGATCACCCCGAAGGGGTGTAAGCAGCATTACCCCCCCGAACGAGGGGTAAGGCCTCAGCCCTTCGGGCTGTTAGCTACTTTACCTTTGATAAGTAGGGAGTTTTTAGGTTGTTAGCGGATTATTCATACTCAAGGTATGTTAGGTTTGCATTTGTACATTATATTCTTTGTCAGGTTATGATATGTTAGCTTTATTGATGCTAAAACTTTGTTGCGTAAGCATATATTCGTAGGTTTGTATATAAGGAACTTAGTTTTATGTTATGTTTATCCAAAATGATACTCGAAATATGACTTGAATCAATAGTTCATAGAAGGGTGGGTGGATAGGGGACTGCAGGGATGGGTGGTTTGATTTACTGATTTACTGATTTACCGCTTTAAAATCAGTAAACCTTTACGCTGTACTGTGATATTTTATTCAAAGAACTTATTTTTATGTTATGTCAGGATAAAATTTTGTTATTTTTATGTTATGCTTGGTTAAAACTTTGTTATGTTTGCAAGTATTCGTTGGGGATTATGATATTTAGACTATGTTATGATGAATTTTTGTTAAATATGACGAAGTTGATGTAAAAAATTGTTACGTTAGCAATATATTCGTTTGTCAGTATGATAATTAGACAGGGTTATGCTAAATTTTTGTTAAATATTACGATGTTAGTGTAAAATTAACATTGATATGTTAGAGATATGCTTGAAAAAGTGTGAATAGGTTACGTTTTGTACGACGTGTTAGGTACTTTACTGTCGATAAGTGCGAAAGGTTATTAATGTTAGTAATTTAATCGTACATATGGTGCGTTAGGTTTGTCGCTGTATATTATATTCTTAGCTCAGGCTATGTTATATTAGCTTTATTAATGTAAAAACCTTGTTACGTTAGCATATACTCGATGGTTAGTATATAAAGAGCTTATTTTTGTGTTATGTTTATCCGAAATGATACTCAAAATTGTGACATGAATCAATAGATTAATAGGTCAAAAGGTAATGGAATGAGGAGTGGGGAGGAGTTGATGGTTTGCTTTACTGATTTACTGATTTTACTGTTTTATAGTCAGTAAACTATTACAATTTACGATGATATTTTATTCAAAAAACTTATTTTTATGTTATGTTTGGATAAAACTTTGTTATGTTTACAGTTATTCGTTGGTCTGTATGATAATTAGACAAGGTTATGATAAATTTTTGTCAAGTATTACTGTTTCAATGTAAAATAACGTTAATATGTTAGAGATATGCTTGGAAAAAGTATGAATATGTTACGTTTTGTATACATTGTTAGCTACTTTACTGATGTTAAGTTGGGAAATTTGTTAGTGTTAACGGTTTATTCGAGCGTATGTTGTGTTAGGTTTGTCATTGTACATTATTTTCTTAGCTCATATGATGCTATGTTAGATTTATCAATATGAAAACATTATTATGTTAGCATATATTCGCTGGTTAGTATATAAAGAACTCATTTATGGGCTATGTTTATCCGAAATGATACTCGAAATACGATGTAAATCAATAGTGGTAATGTAAAATTAACATTATGTTAGAGATATGCATGAAAAAGTCTGAATAGGTTACGTTTTGTATGCTGCGCTAGGTGCTTTACTGTTGTTAAGTACGGAACTTTGTTAATGTCAGTAGTTTATTCGTGTGTAAGGTGTGTTAGGTTTTGTCATTGTACATTATATTCTTAGTTCTGGTGATGCTATGCTAGCTTTATTAATGTGAAAACAATGTTACGTTAGCATATATTCGTTGGTTAGTATATAAAGAACTTATTTTTGTACTATGTTCATCCGAAATGATACTCGATATGTGACCTGAATCAATAGATCAATAGATCAAAAGGTCATGAACGGGAGGGTAGGGAGGGGTGGGGTGGGGTGGGAACGAGTGGTTTGAGTTACTGATTTACTGATTTACTGCTTTAAATTCGGTAAACTATTACACTTTACTATGATATTTTATTCAAAGAACTTATTTTTACGTTATGTTTTGATAAAACTTTGTTATATTTATGTTATGTTTGGATAAAACTTTGTTATGTTTGCATTTATTTGTTGGGGATTATGATAGTAAAATAAGATTATGATAAATTTTTGTTAAATATTATTTTGTTAATGTAAAGAACATTGTTACGTTAGCATATATTCATTGGTCTGTATGATAATTAGACAAGGATGTGATATATTTTTTTTAAATATTATTGTGTCAATGTAAAATTAACGTTCATATGTTAGATATATGCTTGAAAAAGTATGAATAGATTACGTTTTGTATGCAATGTTAGTTACTTTACTGATGTTAAGTGTAAAACTTTGTTAATTTTAACAGTTTAACATCTCTCTCGGATTACATAAGTAAAAATATACGGTATAGAGCTATTTTGGGAACAAAGGATTTTTGAAGTTCCCATTATTTTCTATGGAATAAATTGTTCAACAGAAAATTTTATATATATATATATATATTATATATGATATTATATTAGTATATATATATATATATATATATATATATATATATTATATGTAAATATATATATATAATGTATAGATATATAATTATATTATTTTAAAAAAATAATATATATATTATATATATATATATATATATATATATATATATATATATATATATATATATATATATAATATATATAATTTATATATATATATATATATATATATATATATATATATATTATATATATATAATTATATATATATATATATATATATATATATATATATATAATATATATATAATATAATTATATATTTATATATATATATATATATATATGAGAGAGAGAGAGAGTTACAAGGAAATAACAAATACTGTTTAGTAATTGTGGCTTAGTTCTGAAATTTTTTGGGGGGGCTGCAGTTCCGCAGTGCCTATGGACGAGCCGCCACTGGCTAACATAATAATGTTTTCATATTAATAAAGCTAACATAGCATCGATATAAGCTAAGAAAATAATGTACAATGACAAACCTATACACCAACTTAGGACCTTAAACACGAATAAACAATTAACATTAACAAAGTTCCCCACCTAACACCAGTAAAGTATCTAACAATGCATACAAAACGTTACCTATTTGTAATTTTTCCAAGCATATCTCTAACATATTAACGTTAAATTTACATTGACACAGTAATACTTGACAAAAATTTATCATAACCTTGTCTAATTATCATACAGACCAATGAATAACTGTAAACATAACAAAGTTTTATCCAAACAATATCAAGTAAAATTGTAATAGTTTAGTTTTAAATAAGTAATTAGTAATCAGTAAAATCAAACCATAACTCCTCCCCAACGCCCTCCTTCCCCCATTACTCTTTTGAACCTGAATTAATCAATTGATCATGTCACATTTTCGAGTATCAATTTCGGATAAACATAACATAACACAAAATAAGTTCCTTTATATCAACCCTCGAGTTATGGCTAACAGGTACAACGTTTTACATTAATAAAGCTAGCATAACATAGCCTGAACTAAAGAATATAATATACAGCGACAACCTAACGAACCATATGTACGAATGAACTACTAACATTAAACAAAGTTCCATACTTAACGAACAGTAAAGTACCTAACACGACGTACAAAACGTAAACCTATTCACATTTTTCAAGCATAATCTCTAACTAATCAATGTTTTAATTTTACAACTAGACGATCTTAATATTTAACAAAAATTTAGG
>JABUQX010079767.1:0-38116 GCA_015478945.1 Trachelipus rathkii
CTCTATGAACTATGGGTCCGGGTTCTAAAAAGCTAGTCCTTTTCACCATTGTGAAAACTTACATTATTTGCTTGGTCCTCTATGCAGTATATCCACTGCTCGAGAAGCACATCTCATCCTCTAAGTTTGTTTCTTAATATAAATAAATACTAAATTATAAGAAGGGATGAGAATAATTAGATAGTCGGAATTAAGTTCTAGAAATAAATATTTCTGTGGTCGGGTTACACGAATTAGTTTGTTTTTTTCTATTATTATTATATTGTTAATCAATGTTTAATTAAACAAAAGAAATAATACCTAACAATACATAATTTAAAAAACTGTTACAAATAAAAGCTCTTTTATCTAAACCTAATTTACCATTTACCATAAATTACAGCAAGGTTTGAAAAAAAATTATTTAAGAAAGTAATTGAGAATTAAATTGAGAGATTAGTTATGAAACAAATCTGACTTCATCTGTTTATTATTGACTATCTATTGGAGAGACTGTTTCTATTTCGTTTGTGTTTTGCCTGCTCCGCTAGCATTCTTCTTATCTAATACCCGGTCTTCTTCTTTTCTTTACCGGAATTTCATGTTTCTTCTAACTGTGCTGAGTTCACGAATACCAAAGCTCCTGAGATTCGGTTCTTTTTCTCTTCAGTCTAAGGAGATATAGAGATAAATATGTAAGAGCTGGGGTTGGTATTCCTTCTTATTTTCATTGTGTCATATTTCTTAAACCCAGGAATGGTCGATAATCTACTGGATATACAACAGGGTCAAATCAGATGGAGCAGTGAAGCTTCTTAGAAGGCTTTTAATTCTTTTTGAGGAGATTTATTTTTAAAGAGTACATTAGTTTATTGAGACATTTTGTTATTGTTATGTTTTTGTTTTATTATTTTTTTTCAGAGTTTTGCTTCTATCTTATCACCACTGCAACAGACTAGAAGATAATTAATTTGCTATGTCTAGTCTTTCTTTAAGCTCTCGCTGCATCATAGAGAAATTTAGCCAAATGATTGCTGTTTCTTCTTCAAATCTGTGATCTCAGGTTGGTCCTAAATAATTAAAGAATTTCGAGCGGTTGTCATTAATTAAAGTTTTTTGTCAAAATTTGTTAATTTTAAATAAATTAATAAGGTTATCCAGTAAATATTCACTACACTCAAGGATTTAGAATTATTGTGAAAACCCTACTTCACTCAATGAGGAGCTTTACTATATATAGATTTATTTAGGAGACGCAAGAGAGCAATAAATATAAGTTATGGAGTTCACCTCTCTTAGGATTAGTTCATTTTCGCACAGGTTCTATGAAATTCGAAAGGAAACAAAATTTTATAGTTATTGAGAAGACTAATGTGCTAATATGCAAAAACAATATTTTGACACAAATAGTTTTATGTATTACACACATAATATAACTAAATTCTAATATTGTCTGCATTGGAGTCTATATAATTCCTCTTTGGAAGATGATTTACGTAATATAATTTTAGCCTCACTATTTAAATATTAATATATTATATAAAATCATTTATACTATTATTATTTAAACAAAAATTTATAATAACTTTATTATTCTTCATTAAAAATTATATATTAGGAATAAATTTACTCAAAAATAATTCAAAAGTCGTTGCTCCTATAACTTACCATTCAATAATTTTAATAAATATAAATAACCTTAGCCTTTGAATTATTTCCTCTCAACCTTATCAGTTCACTTACTTTAACACAACTAAACATTAGGGCATTAATAATAATTAAGGCAAATAAACATATTATTTTTAAATTTAAGACTCTCACAAAATAAAAACTATAATTTTTTTTTCTTGCTTTAACTTCATCTAATTGATGCTGTATAAATACACAATAGGAGTATTAAGAAACTTCACACCATAACATTTCCATAAATAACACAAAATTAATAGTATTATATCATTAGTATACATATTATTATTTATCTTTTTAGATGAAAAAAAACTGAGGGGCGAGTTTGGACGATAATAAGTTTCAGGTTTTTTCATATAATGTGGACCCTAACAATTAAGTAACATACAGGTTAATAATAAGCTATTTTATCAGGTATGTATATATATATATTATATATATATATATAATATTTATTAATAACGATATATACTTTTTGCAAATACTTACATGTTATATAGATCAATTTGTTAAACTATTTATTAGAGATTCCTTTCGAATGTATACAATAATATAACGAAGAAAAACCCCGCCTATATACTTTTTTGACCCTAACCCTAATATATATAATAATATATATAATATATAATTATAATAAATAATATTAAATATATTATAATATATAATTAATATAATATATATTATATAATAGATATATTATATTAAATATATATATATATATATATATAATTAATAATTAAGTATATATATAATATAAAATTAAGTATATATTATATATTTAATTTATATATTAATAATATATATATAATAAATATATAATATATAATATATATATATAATATATATTAATAATAAAAATTATTATGATATACATATTAATTAAATATAAGGATTATATATATATATATAATATATATATATTAGTAATATAATATTAAATATATATAATATTATATATATATTAAATTACTATAATATACATATATAGATAATATATATAAATTAATATAAATAATATAATATATATTAATATTATATAAATATAAAATATAAGTATAAAATAATATATATAGTATATTATATATATAATATTATCATATTATAATATATATTAAAAAATAATAATATATATCTATTATATAAATATGAATATATAATATAATATTAATTATATATTAAATAAATATATATCATAATGATTATTATATATATTAAAATAAATATAGTAATATAAATATATATATTATTAATTAATATAATATTATTATATATATAATAATATATATATTAAAATATAATATAATATATATTATATATTTATTAACTAATATAATTATATATATATATAATACATTATTAAAATATATATATAATATATTATATAATAATATATATATATTATATATAAATATATAATATATATATATATATAAATAAATTAATATAATAATATAATAATATAATATAATAATATATATATATTAATTATATTATATATATATAAAATAATAATAACTATAATATATTAATATAATATATAATATATATATAATATATATAAATATATATATATATAATATATACATTATATTATAATATATATATAACCAACCAACATAAAATATTCAAACTATATGTATTATTATTAATATAAATATTAATAATTATATAATTAATATAATATATATATATATAATTATAATTAGTAAATATATGATTATCTATTTTACTTAACTAATAATTTATTAAATGAAATACCAAATATATTTTAAAAGAAAATTAAATTAGTAAATATAGAAGAGTACAGGCTTATACATTCATTATTTAAAATATTAATTATCATTTTACCATAGAAGAATAACAAACCAGACTTTTATGGAATAAAAAACCGAGGAGAAAAAAATAAAATGTAGAAATCAAGATTAATAATCTGAAGTTATTACTAAATTAAAATAAAAATCTACCCTAGAAGAATAATCTGAGGGGGATATAGTAGATTTTAAGGTTAAAAAAATAATGAGATAAGACTTCAAACTTTATTATTTATATTATTTGAGTATATAATGTTTGGTGTAGGGTAGTGGTGTAAATATTAATAATTTAGTGGTGTAGTGATGTTACTTACTATATGTGTGTAGGCGTTGAGTGGATATGTGGTATGAGTTAGGCATTTAGTTAGTAGTAATTACGATATTATTTGTAGTGTGTGGTGTGTTAGTTGAGTGTAGTGTTAGTTGATTTATGTGTGTGCGTTGTGTAGCGTGTAGTTATTAGAGATATATAAGGTATATGATTAGTAGTGTTTCGTATATTGTGCATGTTATACTTAATTAATGATGTGGCTTCTTGATAGTAAAAGATTAGAATGATCATATGAGGTACGTGTAATGTGTGTGTGTGTCATCTATCAATGCTTTCAAAAGATTAAATAGGAAAATTATATACAGTATTACTTAATATATATATAATGATAGAACGTGATGAATATCTTCTTGGTATGCATCATTTTCTTGATTATTAGAATTTTATATTATCGATTATCCTTTAGGATGCACGATACTACCATAGTTATATTAATAAACGGTCGAGAGTTTATCAATAGTACTATAAAAGATGACTCTAGGAGACAAAAACAAGAATGAGACCAATTTAATTAAAATATATAATATAATATAATAAATATATTAATTTATTTTATATATATATATATATATAATATAATATAATATATTAATAATAATATAATATTATTATAATATTAAAATATATATTATATATTATAAAAGTTATTAATAATATAATAATTATTAAATATATAATATTAAATAAATAATTAATATATAAATATAATATATATTATAATAATATAATTAAAATAAATAAAATAAATATTTAATATATATTATATATATATTATATAATATATAATATTTATTTATAGATAATAGTTTATAATAAAATATGCAAAAAAATACAAATAACTTATAATTGAAATTATTTAAACTAAAATTATGCTCAATAGAAGTATAAATTCTGCTTTTATTAAGAGAAATAAGTAGTAAAATAATACATTAGTATAAAAACAATTAGAAATTAAATGATCTAGGTTAGGTCTACTTAACTCATCTTGGATTTAAAATAGAAATAAATATAAACATTAGAATTATCGGGCTTAATCAAATGATAACTTACAACGTAAGATTCAATTTGGAATGACATAAGGAGTTTTGCAAAATTCCAATATAATTATAAAAAAATCTACGATAAAATAATAATATATAATATATATATATATATTAATATTAATAATACTATATATAAATATATTATAATATACACAATTTTTATTTAGAAGTGGCGTATCCAGGGAGGGGGGGCCAGGGGGGGCCAATATTATGTGACCCCACCCCACGTAAATTTAATTATTTAAATATGATAAAAATTATTATATATAAGTATATTCAACATCCGTTAATAATAATTAAAATAGCATTAGAGAGGTTAAAATTTAATTTATAATATAATTATCGTACAGCTGTCAGTAGAACAAATATTCGTAAGAGTCCTTAGGGAAAAGAGTTTTTAAACAAGAGATAAAGAAGAATAAACGATCACGTAGTACATATATACCATCTATATCTCATATCTATAATTATTCCCCATCATTTTTATTCTCATTCCGGCAATGCCTCATTAATATATTACCCATATTTTATTTAGCATATTAACATGGAATAATAATACCTCACAATATTAGATATTAATAATATTGAACCACAATAACTATTTAATTAATAACATTATAGGTATTTATTATTATTATTATTAATATATACTAATGAATCAATATATTTTCTATATAATATTTAATGATATAATAATATAAATATATATATAGATAAAATATATTAGTTAATATATAAAATATATGATAAATTTAATTAAGATTTATTTAAAAAAATTATCACTCCATGTCCTCTCATATATTATATCCATAAGCAATTAACCTATATAGTAAAATGAGATAATTATAATATGTGGTGTCAGTGTATATAAAGTTTATTTTTATCATATTCAATATTATATATAAAAATATTTTAGTATATATATATCTTTTAATATAATATTAGAAAAGTTTGATAAAGTTAAAGAAAAAGGAAAGATTGAATTGCACCAAAAATATTAGTATTTTATACAAATATCTACTTTTCACATTTAAAGACGTCATTAACAGCAATAACAAAAAAAAATTATATATAAAAAAAAAATTGAAAAGAAAAATCTGAAAAGGGAGAGCCAAAATTTACATAAATAGTAATAAAACACATAATACTATATTTAAAATAATAAGTAAAACAATATGGTATAAATTATAAATTAAGATTTATGTATTATTAACAAAGAGTTGAAGGCTCTAACAGAATAATCGAGAATCAGTTTCATCCATTAGGAACTTTTTTCTGGTAAACTGGCGATAGCAGCTGAAAAATTCTCAAGTAAGATACATAGTTGATATGTTTTTCCCCTTTCCAAATTCAGGCCGCATCAAAGGAATAACATAAGAATGATAATGTTCATTAAATATATACTTCAAACGATATTATTTAGGCAAATTTATAGGTACGTATATATATTATATAATATAGTTATATTTTATGTAATATAATAAAATATAAAGTGAGTAAAATTTATATTAAAAATATTATATCATACTGGAAACCAGTTTTCCCTAAAAATAGTATCATATTTTCTTGCTCAGTAGAAGGCAAACAAGAGTACCGGAAATATAATATTAAATTCAAAGAAGAATACGTGGTATGTATACAATATATTGCTAAATTAAGGCGGTCAACTCGACAGTTAAGCCTATATAAATTTCAATATCTAGATAAAAAAAACGATGGGGTTTTATTAATTGGGTTAAATAAATTGACACACTAATAGATTGTTGTCTATTATTTTATAGTATTATTTGTATGAAAAAAATAACTAAAAAATGAAAAAAAGGTATTAGAGGGAAAACACTAAGGATATTGGGTGTTTTGATATCTCATGAGAGATCTAACTGTATTTCAATACTTATAAGAAAAGTTACCAAATATTAAGAGTCTTTAAAAAATAATAACACCGAGGTAATACTAAATATCCAAATTAAAAAAAGAATACTATCGGTTAGATAAAAAAAAAGAGATATTTGCTTAATCTCTAAAAATCGTGGTTTCAAATAATAAAAAATTTCTAGAGAAAGCATCGAGACAGAGCAGATATGAGAATCACAGTTTACAGCAAGATAAAAGGGTAAGCACGATAAGATTAAAGTAGAAAGCGGCATAATTTATCCAAATATGCTGAAAGCAATTCGATTACTGATGGAGTAAGTAATGACAATAATAACATATCGTTACTTATATGGCAAACATCATGACCTACAGGTCGAATACGAACTTACTTTTATTGGCCCTGTGGGAAAACGATGGCAATTTTCGTTAAGTCTTTTAACAATGAATATGTGGCTAAAATAGCTTGAGTGATATAAGAAATCCTATATAATAATGTATTATCTTTTCAGAAATTATTATATAATTAACTAGTTATAGATAAATGAAATATATCCAATGTAATTATATATAATATATACTATATAAATACACCAATTCACATAAATATTCACTACAAAATCCTATATATATATCATTAAATTCAGTATAGTATATATATCATTTGCTAGCTATTATTACTCAATAAAACGTAATTTTTTGTGCAAAATCATCACTAAAAAATAGATAAATAATAATATATAATTTTTATCAAATCTTTTATTTAATAATATATTTCACACTTATACCTGAATGAGAACGAAAACCAAATATGTGTCTTAAGGAGGAAACTTAAATAATTTATCTAGTTGTGTATTGTGTATAGTTTACGTTTATGATATTATTTTAGATATATAACACCTTAACTACTAGTCAAAAAGAAGATTTATATTAGTGTTTTCTGTAGGTCATCAGTGTTTTGAAAATTCAAATGTATATGGTCGAGCATAATTCAAATGTACAATTAGAACAGAGGCACATAGACTATTACACTTAGAGAGACACAATAAAGTATAAGTAATAAATTTAAATATCTATAGTAGATTGGGACCTATTTACCAAATTTGGAAACTTGAAAATGTCGATAATGATTGAAGGAGGCACAAACAAGGAGTTTGGGGGCCGGTATGACCAGTTTCCCCGAGAGACTCATACGCATACAGTGTCTGAGGAGTTCATCAAATAATAGAGTATATTATAATTAGTGATACTAGAGATGATAATTAAATAATGAATAAAAATATGCATTACAGCAAAGCTAATTTTAATACTCAACTGAGCTTTTTGCAAGTGCCTTAATAAATTATTTATGCCTACTATATTACCACAGACGCTTCTAAAGTTACAAAAATATTCGATATAAGTAATATGCAAATTGGATAAATATCTACAAGTTAATTTATAGTTGTAAAATTTTATTCACTAATTTATATTAAGTCTTTATTAAAGAGGACAAAGATATTATGAATAGAAAGATAGAAGAAATTTATTCCTAAGTAAGGATAGCAAGAAGAGAATTAAAAATAAAAGGTATTGGTGTTAAAAAACTCTACGCTGGTATTGAGGGCATGGCACGAATATCGGTTTATTAATTTTAAAAAGATGCCCAACTTTATTTATTAATAGTTCAAATTTTTCAGGATTAGGTAAAAAGTGATGAAAGTCTAAAAATTCAAATGTGAAGACAATAGGTTACAGTAATAAAAATTAAGAGCTACCCTTAATTCTTAATGGTTTTAATAAGTAGAGCATCTTTTCTGGAGTTATCTCTATTTTTTTATGTTTTAACAACTTTAAAGTATTTAACCAATAACTATAATTCATTTCAATACATGAATAATATTCAGACTAACTTACAGCATTAAAATAATTGAATATATTTTATGGTGTAGGTTCATGTAATGAATGAATACTTAGTATAAAAATATAAAGATTTTTTTCTATATATGCATTATATTATGCGAGCATTTATAGAAATTTATATATTATCCAGTAGATTTATGAAGAATTGAGTATGTAATACGCATCTGAAATCCGAGACTGGTTAGGTATTTATTATAATTAATTATTATTGATACTGTATAAACCATAAGACATTTAACAATTCAACAAAAATGAGCAGACCGACAAGCACCTAAGCCTAATTGTATATACAGAGAGAGTCCATTTCTATACTTGGAAAAAGTATGATTTATAATATACAATTATTACCAATTATTTAAGAGAGAGATGAGGCTTTTTAAAATCATTATAAAAGAATTAAATTTATAATATATAATTTTATCCACCTCATTGCACTTTTGAGTACGATAGAACTCCTTCTTAAACCTTAAACTATCCCATCGCACCCCAATGATTAACTTATAAAGAGACGAGAGAGTCCACATCTACAGAGATCGATTCTCATTCCCGATAAAAAATCACGCATCCCTACACCTCTATATATTAATGAATATATATAATAATATATATATCTATAATATAAAGAGAATAAATAAATTATGAAAACTATACTAATAATATAGAGTAATAAGATATTGACTAAAATATATATATAAACCCTAATACCGAGCAGGTGTAATGTTACCATAATGAAGAAGTATATACCTTTCAAGAAAGAGAGAGTGTACTGTTAAACTTAATTTTTTAAACGATAAGAAAGATTCTATCGAAATTAGAGTCTCCGAATAATCAAAAATTTTATATAAAAAGCAGCGGGATAAGTATATGAGAGACAGAGATGATATACCTGCTGTCAATACCAACACGAGGAGAGAAAATGCTACTGATTTTATCGATCTCCGGGATCTATAAAAGTATCAAACGCTTTAGTCCATACCATCTGGACTTATCATATCGATACAATTAAAATGTATCTTGAAGTGTAAATAAGGACCACATACTACTAGTTCGGTTTCAGAGATCCAGACACAAGCATCAACGATACGTACGACAGAGTTTAACGACACATTATTATACAAACCAACAAAAATATAAATTCTTATTTTATATTATAAACATCCTATGTAGTTTATATAAGACAAAAATTAACTGGACAAAATTTTAACCTAACGCTGATCTAACTGGAGCTTAATAAAGTAGATAAGTATATAGACTCTTTTACACAAAATTAATGACTTACTAGAAAAACCTATACCTATTGAAGTAATTACTTTATATTAACTATTATATATGGCAGATGAAGGAGACATTTATATTATCTGGATATATACTTAAATACACCTCTATCTAAAATAATATATCAAATATATATTATATACGTTAATAAATAAATATTGGACATAAAATATACATAGTAAAGATTGATAATCAACCTCGCGACTAACCTATATTTTCTTCGCAATCCAGCCCCACACCATCATCCCATCAACAACCTCTCCCAACCTCCCGACCATCCAAAAAGGTAAGAAATTATTATAAGAGTTTAACATCAAGGTATATAATACACCTAGTAATTTATTAGATTACCAATTATTACTATATATAATGGCTATAACAAGAGCTCCATCGTATCCACTCCTCTTTTTCTTCGTAAGAAAATCTGTACCATTAAATAAATCGCTGGGACTAGCTCCCTACACTCACTTTTTATATTTCATAATTATTTCCCGGCACTTACTTGAATAAATGATGAAAATACTTTTTACAATATTTACCCACAATAATCCAGGTGATTACTTATATTAATCTGGATTTCCAACTTTAATTGCTTCAATTTTGATACTCTTCGGATCAATAATATAATACTTATAGCACCTCCGACATCGTCTGCGATATTTAATGCTATAAGACCAAAAAAAACGTTTACTATATAAGTAAATTCGGCAAATATAACTAGCTAATAGATATGGGTTAATTATGGCGTCTGTTCTTTGGGAGGTGATCTTTTTAGCTTTATAATATGTTTACTGGATAGTTATCTCGACTATTTACACATTATACATCCATATCATCCACCATAAATTATATAATTATAAATACAGTCTGTATAACACGTTGATCAGAAATTGTTTGTATCTATAAGGATTTAAGAAAGTGCAATTGCAATGCCTCAATATCGTTTTGCAAGAGTTTGAATCTATTATCTATTACTATCCATCATGACTGTTTATCTGTGATCCTGAAAAAAGTTCCGTTTACTTTAATAATAGTATATATATAATATTAGTATAATAATATATTAAATAATATTAACTTCAACCTGTAGTTTAAATATTAAATTAATAGTATTAGGTAAATTAAGAAGATTTTTAAGTCTAGGCCCCCCCGAAAAAAAAAATATCCTTAGGATATCAGCCACTGTATAAATAATAATATTATATTATATATATATAATAATAATTATATATATTATATATAATATTATATATTATATATATAAAATATTAATATAATTATATATATATATAATATATTATATATATAATAATATATATAATTATATATTATATATATATAATTATAATATATATATATATATATATATATAATTATTAATATAATAATATAATAATATAGTATATAATATAAATTCTTAAAAATATATTATATTATATATGTCTATAATAATTAAATTGTATTATATAAATAAATTAATAGAAATATATCATAATTTGTAATATAATTATAATATAATAATAAAATATATAATAAATTATATTATTAATATATATATATATATATATTATTATATATATTATAATAAATTATTATATATAAATAAATATAATATAATATTATATATTATATATAAATAATTAAATAATTAAATTAATAATATATATATATAAATAATAAATAATATAATATATTATTAATATATATATATATATATATAATATTAATATATATATATTATATTATTAATATATATTAGCAGCATTTAGCACTAGTTTTCGCGAATTTTAAACTAAACATAAACCAAATGATGAGTAAAGTTATTATTTCAATAAATTAATTATATATATATATATTATTATATAATATATATATATAATATATCAATATATATAATATTAAATAATTTATATATAATATATATATATAATATAATATTAATATATAAAAAATATAATATCAAACTCCATATATTTATATTAGAGGAAGTGGACGCCGCCTTGTTGTCTCTGAAGGCTTAGCGTACATTGCTGACGTCGATATTGCTCCACATTATCTTCGTCCTCTTTCCAATATTATGTTTATAGGAGTAACTGCTGCTGCGCCAAATAACGTTAGGGACTTCCTTGAAAAGTATTTTGGTTGATAAAATTATTTATGGTAGGTTCAACTCTTTTTTAGGGAGCATGTTTATAAGATAATTTTAAAGTATAATTTCATGTTTCATTTTAAATAATAACATATATATTAAACATAAACAAGTAATATATAATAAATTAATTAGTGATATATATGGAGCAAAATATCTTATGACTTTGATTTTCTCCACGACCTTAATTTTAAATTAACTCCCTTTAAGAACTATACTTTCTGTAACCGCGTAAACACGGTTTCTGATATAGGTATTACCTAGCCCTTTGTAAAACCTTTTATTTGGAGCACTTTTGAACCTATTGTAACGTGTGAGATATCTTATGTACCTTTATTATTGGCACCTAATTTTTTGAGACCTATACCTAATAATTTTTTATGTGCACAACATGACAATTATTAATTTCTAAGGTACAAACCAATATACCATAATTTGGCAGCCCTAATTTTTTATGGCAAATTCTAATTTTTTAATAATATATATGAGCATAAATTACAACTAATTTGTTTATCTGGCAACTAAACCTATAATTTCGTATCACAATCTACCTAAATTTTGTACAACCCTCTCGAATAGAAAATAATCGCCATAAAAATACGTTCACGTTCTAGCATACCTAGTTATGTATTATAACGTATAATTACCTATACCACTATTTAGTAGCCCCTCAAAATTTATTTTATCAGTGAGTGATTACCGTGTGCCATTTTATGTGTACCCACTAGTAATAATTATTTTTAGATCTCATCCTTTAGGGCTTTAGAGCTACCTAATTAGTTTATGTATTAACCTTTTAAACTATATCACCTTACCAGAATATACTCACTATAATAAGGATCAATTTTATATGGCCTAACATAGTAATAATTTTTGGCTACCCTTAATTTTTTGCAAAATTGGATCATATAAAATTTAAGATAAATATACCTATATATAATAATATATACTTAAATACGGAACCAATACCCTATTGATCACTATTCTCATATATTATGAGTTCCATTATTTATTGTACCTATACACGTCATAAATTATATTGTACTTCCATGGTCATATATATTTGCCACACTATAGGAAAATAATTTCTCAAACAAACTATACCACTTTTGGTAATCCATGTTCATTTTGCCCACGTGAAATTTTTGGCTTACCTTTAAAGGGAGGTAGCAAGCATCATATTTATTTATTTAGTAATGTAATTTATCAGTGGCGGCTTTGGGGGTAGGCAGAGTAGGCAACGCCCACTTGCCTTAGTGAGCCCAAATTAATAGTTAAAAGTAACCTCAGACCAAATATATATATAAATATATATTCTTATATACCATATGCTAAAACTCATATGAATTAAATAAATAAATTCTTAAGTATTAAATTATATAATTGTAAAAAGTCCCCTTCTAACTGTCTTCCTAACTTTTAACACCCTTTTTTCTACTTACAATATATTTATATATATATTTTATGATACCATTAGAAATTATTATATATATATCGGTACCTTTCATAAAAATGAGGTTGATATTTTCCTTCATAGACACACTAATTATATGGGACCACAACCTAACTAAGGGAGAGTTTGATGTTTCCCAAATTACAAACTATGGGTAAGGATATTTATACTATATATCGTTCTATATAGGGTTCATTATATATATGATAGTATTATAAGATGATTAAGCCAGTGATCCAAGAGATGCCAAAGTAGTGCCAAGAGTGCCAATGAATGCCAATAATATATTAAAGGTTATTGCCAAGAGTGATTAGCAATAATTATATATGTACCTAAATATTAGTGCCTAACATATATTGACCTATATTATAATACTGTGATATGCCAACTTTTCAAGTGCACTATTATTCTAATCCTCGTACAATATATATACTACTACTAGTAACCTCATTTAAAATTTATAGCCTAAATATAATAATAGTAATAGCCTAGTAATTATATAATAATATATATTAGAGGATAACAGAATGGAATGTACTACTATATTACATAAAACAATTACTGTAAGAGCTAATATGCTACTACTCTAACCTACTGAATAATAATATAATAGTATATTATTATTAACACTATAGCATGACAATATATAATATTCTAATAGAATTACATACATAGATTTAAGTACATACATATGTGTCGCTAAAACAAAGTTATCCGAGTCACACCTGAGAGTCCTCCAGCGTCCGCATATTCCTCATCACCTCACCATCCGCGAAACTAGTCGTACCCGTGCGCACACACCTCATAACTATATAACGTCATAAGCTCAGCAATTAATTAATATATATTACCTATATATTATATATTCGCCTAAGCTTTCGCACTACAACTAAGCAAGGCGCATAAATGCCGCGTATTCCCCTACCGCCGCTGCGCCTATTATATAATATAATACTCTATTATATATATTAAATATATAATATATATTATATATATATATATATAATATAATATATATAATTAGCAGGCGCATAATCCCGCGTAACACCGGCGCCGCTGAGTAGTTCTAGCCTGTCAATAAGACGCAAAATTTAATCATACTTATATCTGTTATAAAAATTAAAATATGTAATAAGTAATAAACATATTATAATATATATACTGTATGAGAAAGTCGTTATAAATAACAAACATATTGATATTCACTATATTATACAATATTATATATATAGAATTCTATTCAAAGATAATAATTATTACATTTCACATTATATTTAATTTATATATATGTAAAAACAATTATTTATTAAAAAAGCAAATTATTTTACTATTTAAAATACCTAAAGCAATAAAATACATTAAATTCATATTAAGTAAAGTGTTATATAATACTCACTAATAACACCTAATTATTAGGGATTATATGCTTTGTTTTACACTGCCTTACTGCTTAATACAATCTTATGAGTATACTGTGACTAATTAATATACTTGACTAATACCCTACTATTTAACTCATTACTGATTTACTGCTTAACTTAACTCTGCTTTAATACTGTGAGAGTCTTTAATCTCTAGTCATCTAGACTACCTATTAGTTAGGCGTCTCCTAAACCCTTTACAATCCCTAGATAGTATGTCTAGTTAAAACTATTCTAAGTAAAAATATATATCATAAATTAAATGTATCCATTTCTAACCTTAAGGAATTAGTATAGTACTTATTTTATTACTCGCTTAAATACGCTTAACTATCGCTATTAATAACTCATGTGAGTGAGCTATTTATATAACTATCTTCTGCTTTTAAATAATACTGTTACAACTTCCGTTCAGCTCTTTTATAAACTTATTTATCATAAGCATTTACTTGACGTTAAGGTTTTATTTATAATTTTGCGATAATATATTACTTATATATTTATAATTTATTTTATTTTATTTTATAATTAAATAAATATATATTCTTTTTTTATTGTTTTTTAAATACTTTATTATACATTTATTTACCATACTTTTCATGTATTGTACTTGATGATTTATTTAAAAACTATAAAATTATAGGGAAACCATACACATAAAAGTAGAATTGGGATTTCAAATGGATTGAGTAAACGATACAGTTGTTTGGACAAGAATTTTGCGCAACCATCACAATTTAATAATTATTTAACATATCTCTCAGCAAATAGTGGAATATTGAATTTATATAATTCATATTATTTTCATTCTTCTCATGTTTGAATTTGTTAAAGTTGCCACAAATAAGTTTCCAAAATTTAAGAATTACAAATGCAGCCATCACCATAAATCACATCACAATACATCATATATTAGTAACATATGAAAAATAAAGATCATCAAAAACTTTTAGATATAGTATACCAAAATGTCAAACCATCATGACATTAGCAATTGACTTGAGGAGCAGAACATTTATCTAACACTAATGCGCGGCTATAATTCAAGATGTTAATTTATGAGTAACAAAGAATAATATTATGTGTGAAAATATAGACCACCATGATGGCACTGCTTATAAAAACAAAACACTTTGAAGTTATTAAGAGCATAATCAAAAAAACAAATACCGCTATTGTATCAAATACCCTCCACACAAATAAAATAATTAGAAATTCAAGAACATTTGTGAAGTACGAATACCAAAATAAGAAAAACACAGTTGTTACAATTGACAATCTCATAAGTTACAACTATAACATTATTCACACGATCTTCAAGATCGAGATGCGATAAGATATATGTATTAGTTTTATATGCGAGTATTGTCCAGAATTTCTTGAGCTTATTAATCTAAGTATATAATAATTTTCACATTTCTAAAGTCTTCTCACTACATCTCAAATTTCTCATCTTATACCATATCCGTCGTCTTCTCTCTCCCTCATATCACATCTACATTCTCACAATGTCTCGATCGGGTTCACTCGTTATCACCATCTACTCAATTATCTCATTCGAAACTACGTTCATCTCTCTCTCTCAATCTTTCATCTATCTAAATTATCTACATACATTCTTATAATGGATTAATTCTATTCTATCTATCTCATATATTATAAATTACGAACACCCTTAAAAACATCATTTAAACACTTATATATATTATTATTAAATTCTCATTATCTTATCATATTATATTACATTAATAACTATAATAATTATCAAATATTAAATACGTTCGACTCTTCATTATTAACAATTAGTGAGTAATGGCTCAAAATAGTACCCACACAGGTATTATATATATAGGTATAGAATCATCCAAGGAAGATTAGTCCTAGTAATAAATCACTAACTTAATCCAAATGTTTAAATTTATATAGGTAATCCGATTACAAAAGCATAAATGATCTGCACAGGCATCCCATACTTTTTTTAAATTACATTCCTTTGGTATTCTTTCTTTCATTTACTATTACCCATTTCCTTTAAATCCCTTTCGCATTCTTTGGGGCTAGGCTCATAGTCGTATAATCACGCCTCAGTAAAGTTATCAAGCCATATATTTTTAATTTTTTGATTAAACTTAATCGAATAAAGATTTGGAGAGAGTCTCTAAACGGTAAGCAATTCCAAGTGATGTGGGTCATTGATTTTTTTTTATATTATAAACAATCACAAACTCACTGAAATAACATAAATACCTACAAAAGCTACATATACCAAATTAAGTAAGTTAACGGATTCTAAATAGAGTGTGTAGATAATAAGACTTTCAAAATAGATTTTAACTTTATACATAAGCAACGCTTTAGCCTATGAACTTTAATTCAGTTTTTTCAAAATTTATGATAGTTTTTTTTTATTTTTAAATTTATATTAATTAGAGCGTGGTCCAGAAGCTGCTTTAAATACAATAAGTGGTCTTCTGCGTCCACAACTTCCCATAAGTAGACCTCTGTAAATTCCCCACGAATTATACATATTTATGAACTTACTTCCGACAACCCTATAATTTAAATTTACTTTTGTATTCAAATTTTCTCTTAATAGGTACTCATTTGGGCTGTAAATGGTTCAATTATGAAAAACGAATTTTTCCATTTTGTTCCAAATCCTCAATAAAAAAGATTTCACTTTCTGACATAAGTATCCTCCAACATTTAAAAAACAAATTGCGGGGACCATCAACAGGCTGTAACAGTCAGTTTAACTTTTTATTTTAAGAGCAAATTAAGCACTAGATCTATGACCATCCTAGAAATATTCTAGTATCTACAGAATTAATTTAAAATGCATCTTTCCGAAGTTCTCCCAAACTCGGTAATGTAGTTTAAAATATATTCGACCTAAACAAGAAACCATAACACATTGGCTGGTGTATGTATAAAATGTCCAGCTTCATCTTTGAACTATAAAAACCAAAATGATTTGAGATGGAGAGAACTGTATTAGCGTCCGCCTGAATAATTAAAAAAGAATATGTTTTAGAACTATTATGTAATTTTCGTATAATTGTGGCTACCAGGATAAGTTTCAGTTAAGGATTAGAACTCAACCTGGGAGAAACATGTTAATACAGAAATTTGATTCCTTTATATACATATGGTCCATCCACCCTAAAGGAAAAATATCTTGTACCATCAGGTTTTGTGAATTCCGTTTTTACATATAAAAACACTAGAGGGTCAGGTAGAAGAAGTTCATGAAATTATAAAACGGACTCTAAAAACATCGATTGGAATTGAATCAAGATTTAATACTGATAAAGTTGCGAACCGCTAACGCTAATCGTGTAGTCTTGAAGAAGAGATCCAATTACTTTAACAACAATAACTAGAAAAAGGATAAGAAATCATCTTGCATTGCGAGCTTCTGGACTATAAGAACAGTTTTCATGGAAAAACCTTACTTATAATACACACATCGTAAAAAAGTATCATTTAATAATTAAATAAGCAAATAAATCAATACAATTTTTCTTTATAGGTCTTTTCCGTTTAGCATTTTCTTATGCCAACCTTTTGATCCCCGATGACCTTGTCCTGACATTTACGGTCTTTAATTAACGCTTAACAAACTCATCCAACATCTCATCTGAAAACATCGGCCTATACGTCTTTTTAATGCCTAGTACGAATGAAATTTTTTCCTGCAGCAATAATCTGAATATAAATGCAAACCTTTCTATATGCTTTTACACTATTATTCCCCGCCTTTCCTGGAGCAGAGGCCTTGCACTCTCATAGCTTGGCAAAAAATCCAACCAAGCCCATACCCCTCTGCATTTGTCCCTGAAACCCTTTCTGTCGTAGCCCATCTATTACAGCGAGTACTTTCATTATACACATCTTTAACACTGTAGAGTTAATGTTAATGAAGAAAAAATATATTCGCTACACCCTCTTAATATTACCATTATGCTGTAGATTACCTCTGCTTCTTTCCCTAATATGAATTGCGATAACAAATCGGTCGCCGATTTAAAGGGAAATGGGATTTCCTCTTTCTACAATCTTTATATCACTCGTACGAGTCAAAAAATTGAAATCTATTCAGAGTAAAATGAACATTAGGGAATGTTGTAACTTTACTCTCTTTGTGAAAATATACTACTCTTAAAAAAGGAGCTTTAGTATTACCTACATAATGATGACCAAAATTATATTTGTATATAACATTACATAACCATAACCTGGATGAATTGAGCATCTCGGATGGGGTACATGTATAATGCAGTCCTCGATCTGCTTCATCTTTTAATTCATGTGGAGTCATGCGGATAAAAGCCAAAAATAAATATTATAACCCTCTTTCAACATAGGTAGGGATATCATAAGTATATTCAAACTTCACATCACGTCTATCGAATAAGTTACTGGGCTGCCCATGCGAACGTCTGGAAAAAACATTCACGGTCTCGTAGGTGTACACACCTTACTTTTTGAGCTAAGATACTATTACTTTAATCTTCATAGTACGCGATTTCAGTTTGTATACCAGAGCCTTACAACATAATACTCTATCAAAGAAAGAACTTAAATGACTAAAAATAGCAGGCACCGATTTAAATTATGACCTCCGCAAAGTAAATTCTTCAAAGAAGTATTCTTTGTACCAATACTGGACCTGCAGATCACGAGTACTTTCACTGTAATATAGTTTCAACACCATCTACACTTCTGTACACCAACATCCAGAATAGATTGTGAGGAAAATTTTTCTTATGTCCGATTTAAATGTATCACATAATCCTACTTCGTATGCCTCTCTTTCAGGTTGTATAGGATTCATTTTAACACAGTTGTAAATCCGAGAGTTTATTATCGGGATGTAAAACTCTAAGGAGGCTAAGACGGGAGAGTTTATATAACAATGACTACACTCCCATGATATAATGACATAACTGATTATGATACTTAACTTCAACTTGCTTTTATAATAAGTATTAAAACCTAGCAGATATCCCCCCATCTTCAAACCCAGTAGCTCGGTTTATTTTTCCTTTCCCTCGTAGCCTAATATTTTTCAATTTTATAATCATGAGTACAGATTGAACCTTGACTTTTTGTATCCCCTGTTTAAAAATCCCCCTTTTATTTTTCACCATCTAAAACTTCCAGTAATATAGCTTTAAACTATCACGACTGAGTGGACGGATATTGTGCACTTTAAAACTTCAGTAGCCAACCGGATTCATATCCCTTTCTAAACCTTTCTTCTGTTCGAGATACTCTTACATTACTTTAACCTTAATTCCTGAATTAACTTTAATTTGTTTTCTCCCTTTTTTTCTAAATTTCTACACCGCCCTAGTTGAACAATATAATATATTATTATATACTATAAATAAGTATAATATTATAAATATATATATACTTATAATATATATAATAAATATATAATAATATAAAATAATATATAATATATATATTAAAATATAATAATAATTAGTAATATATATAATAAATATATTGAACCAAAATGTGGATATAAAGGGCAAGGGGTTAAAGAAAAAATAACAAAAGATAAAAATAACATTATTTTAATACACAAACATTACAACTAAAAAATATATATAAATATAGCAAATAACGAATTAATCCAAAAGGTTATTATATATTTCTTATCGCCTCTGGTACTAACTTTATAATTTATCTGATGCGTAAAGAAGTGCCTAGATACTTAATCAGTCTGGCGAAGGGATATAATCTAAGTCCTGCTAATATCGTCGTTATTAAATTAAACTTCTGGGGAAATTAACTAGTCCCTCTGAAGTTCTGTTTGATCTCAATTCCATCCTTCTTAAACAGGCCTTTCTCCCATTACGGGAGAGAATCAGCATCAAATCCCACAAATTGACCCTTTTAACTATTTTCATCATCAATTACAACCTTCCCCTCAATTCAAGATAATATGTTCTTACTAAAATATAATATAACTAATCATGATTTTTACTTCGACACAATCTCAGCTCTCCCTCCAGGATATGTTTAAATAATATTTCATATTTTCAACTCAAGTTTACTTTCATATAGAGTAATAGTCACATTACGTAGGAATACGTAAGAATGGAATTAGGTGCAAGTCTTTAAAGATATCTATCAATTTTGTATGGCCTCTGTTATATAATCCGTTTCTCAAGAGTTATGTCCTGAATTTAATATTCTTACACTTCTTTTTCGTAATTTGTATTAGCTGTTTTCACTTAGGAGGATCATATAAACTATGAAGTAAGCTGCGAAAAGAAGAATCGTTCACAAATAATATAAGATTCTGAGGGGTAACTGTTTGATAGATTGAAGAGTTTGTAATTCAATGCAAGGATTTAAAGTGCGTAAGTAATATAAGGTCTGGATGGATTTGCCTGAACGGGTGCACAATAAACTGGCTAAAGTTGAATTGGTGAATATGAATCGGCTGAAAATGAAATTTCTATGTACATATGCTGTTATTTTATTATCTCATTTTCTCATACCATTAATGGAATACAGCACCTCCATTAATGTGCCAACCATTAAGTATTAAGTGAAGCTATATACTGAAGAGTAAGGTATGAAAAAAACCCCCTCTCCTCTTAGTAACTTCTTTTTAATTTTCAAGATTTTTAATATGAAGAGAGTTTTTTTAATGAGTTTCATATACGACTGCTTTAACCACCATTCATTAGTCTGTTTAAAAGGAAACATTTCCTTTATAACATTTTAAAACAGACTTCCACATACAACACTGATGAATTCTCCTATCCTCACTAATTAGTATTACGTTTCAGAAGTTTTCACTTGTAAATTTTTTTATAAGAGAAATACTTTACAAACAGAAGCAACTCAAATTCAGGTATTAAAACGTTCTATTCTCATACGAAGGATAATTGGTACGGAGCAACCACTCTCCTGTGCGTTTTTGGGTGAAGTCACACAATCAACATAACCGGGGGAATCGAATTAACCTCTTTATATACTTTAAGAAAAGTCTTTCCTTGAAAAGGTGAAAACAATTAAGTTGCAAACCATTTATAAAATGACTCATGGCCTGTAATGGCCAACCAAAGTGACCTACTTCATCATAATAGCAAACACTTGCAATGCTTGCTTTAATGAAAGAATTCTGTTAATGAAAAACACAACATATTTAGAAAATGGTGAAATAAACGTGATAGCGCTCTGCAATTTTCCAAATTACAAATTTGTCATTAAAAAAATCACTAATACAATAATTGTGAACCAGGTATATTAGTCCACGATCTAATACGTATAGCCTTTCAGAATTGAAAATAACAACTATATTCCTTAAATTTTTCCGATAAAAAACATTTAAACCATATAATTTATTAAGGCTTTGTTCAAAAAAATCTCCAATTCCTTAAAGTATTGAAATAATAGAAAGGTTTTAAAACCTACAGCCTTCTCCAGACTACACAACATGTAGCCGACTTTCGGAACGTAAATTCTCCTCCCATACTCGTTAAGTGAAATACATGAATAAATGAGAAATAAATCTGTAAAGCATTAAAGTAATATGTTTTAATAAAATTTCGACAATTGTAGTAAAATAAAATTAATAACTATTTAGTTTTTCTTAACATTACAATTAAAAATAAAAAGATTAAGAACAAAATTAAAAAAAAATATTAACAAATAAAATAAAATAATAATAATAAAAAAAATAAAAAGTATAAAACAAATAAAAAACAATATGTTAATAAATATATGATTTACTTTGTAAAAGCAGAAAGTTTAAAACCCAAACAGCAGAAGAAGCAGTAAAGCAGAAGGTTTAAAGCAGTAAAGCAGTAAAACAAAAAGCATACTAATCCCTAGGTAACACCTCACTGATTTACTGATTTAACTGCTTTAAGGTATAAAGCAGGGAGTAGCATAAAGCAGAAAGTTAAAGAAGTAAAGCAGAGAGTTAAAGCAGTAAAGCAGTAAAAAACAAAAGCATACTACCCCCTTGTTGCTATGTAAAACACCTCTATTGACGAATTTACTGATTTTACTGCTTAAGGTAGTAGTATATTTTTTTAATACAATTCGTACAATTTAGTAAAAAAAATGAACTCATATATATGAAAAAGAAATTACTTTGAATAGTTTACATTGATACATATTTCCGTACAGCGGAATTTGCGCCTGCGACGTGCACTCGGCTCTGGCTGGTTAGCGATAATATTGTGACGCTTGCGTGCACGCAGCTGACTGGCGCGGGAAAGTTTAGTGCGTCCTGACCCCGCCCCGCGCCGACTCCCAACACGTGCGCCCTGCCGGGCGCACCGGTGGTCACGGCGACGGACTCACCTGCGTGAACGCGGACTCTGAAACGTTGCGGATCACTGTCTAATGTGTAGTTCTGTAGATTATTTTACAAGATTATAGAAAATACTAACTCATAATACCATCAATACATCAACACCCGAACACTTAGTATTGATACCCTTAATACCTATGGTAGACACCCATAAAGGGCTATTCGGGGCCTCAAGGGAAGGCTAGAAAAAGGCTGAAAAAATGCATCATTTGGCACAGTGCAACTCACTGGCAATGTGCAACTCAACTTGGCACTATTGTCACCCACTGCACTCATTGGCACTCATTGGCAATCACTTGGCACTCACCCTGCACTCACCTGGCACTCATAGAATAATCATAGAACACTAATAGAAAACATCACTAAGATACTCCCTTACGGTGATGGAGACCACCAAACCTGTTACATCAATAAGCACCATAAAGATTGAACGCTAAAGATATGTCATCCAAAGATGAGTCATCAAATAATCCCGAAGTAAAAATTGAGCCATCAAAGTTGTAGCTGGGTGACGTCTAGGGTGTAATCGTGTAGGTGTAGGCCAGATGTGAAGGCTGTTAGTCTAGGTGTAGTGAGGTGTAAGGCTTGTGAAGGCTGGGTGGAGTCCTAGGTGTAGGGTAGGGTAGCTTGTGAAGGCTGGGTGGAGTCCAGCGTGTAGGTAGCCTAGGTGAAGATGGTGGAGGCAGTTGTGGGCAAAAATACCGTGGCAAAAAAATACCCATGGTATATGGCAAGGTTAAGGCGAAATATCATGTCAAACAAGTAAAGACATCAAAAAAATAGGGCTAAGCCCCTAAAAGAAGATCAAAAAATTAACCGTGGACAAATGCCGCATGTCGAAATAAAATTAAGTGTTCTCAAAAAATAGGTTGCCAAAATTAGGGTTCTCAAAATTAGGTTCTCGCGAGAGAGAGAGATTAGGTTCTCAAAAAAAATAGGTTGCCCAAACAAATTAGGTTCTCAAAAAAAATGGTGGCTAAAGTCCGTAAGGGGGCCAAAATAGGGGGCACTACGTACAACGTTTGGCGCGCCCTTACTTGAAAAAGGGCGCTAAAAAAATCAGGCCAAAAAAAGGTCAAAGTCAAAAAGGTCCAAGGTCAGGTAAAATACCTCAGAAACAACGTGGCGTAAAAATCAAGGGCAGTAAAAATTGGTTATCATTTTTTTATGCTCCAGTATATCTCACACTATGAGGTTATGCAAATTTGGAAAATACACACGAGAATGACGCCCCTACTACACACACTATATAAAGATAAAATTTTACCCGTATTTCTTAAAAAAAAACTACCGTTTTTATATGCAAAGTCGGAAGCGAATATATATCAAAAATGAACGAGACCGCCCTAACGCGATATACCATTACACAAACGGTTCCAAGAGAGACTAATCGTATGCTAATTAATCGTACTGAATTCAAATTTGTCTGACACAATGTTACCAGATATCGAAATAATTAACACTTATATATATCCGAATCATATAATATTTAAAATTAATTTCAACTTAAAATAAGTTATTACATAGAATATATATATTTCATATATATAAAACTCTGGTATATTATAAATTCATCCTTTAACTCTTTAATATATATATATATATAATATATAATATAATATATAATATATATAATATATTATATAGTATATATATATATAATATAAATTATTTTAAAAAAAAATAATATATATAATATATAATATATATAATAATAAATATTTATTATAATATATATATATATATATAAATATATATATATATATTATATATATAATATATATATATAGTAATAATATATAGTATAATTATATAATATAATTATATATATATTACATATTATATATATATAATATTATATATATATAAATATATATATATATAATATATATATATATATTATATATAATATATATAATATATATATAATATATATATAATAATATTATATATATAATAATATAATTGCAATAGGACAAAATGAAATATCGTACACGTCTCCATTTTCCTGCTCTATTCATGTTGACGATTGAGATTTTACATAACAAAAAAGAGCAAGCACACACACACATATATATATATAATATATAATAATATAAAATATATATAATATTAATAAATATATATATATATATATATATATATATATATATATATATAATATATTATTATATAATATAATATATATATATATTAAAAGTAAACGGCTTTCCAAGATCACAGAAACAGTCATACCGGAGATAGACCTATCTCCATCAATGAAACTTTCTGGACCTTGAAAAGTCCGTTACTTAAAGTATATATAATATATATAATAATATAATATAGTATATACTATTATATATATATATATAATATATATAGTAAATATATTAATATATATATATAATATATTTAATATATATATATAATATATATATAATATATATTATATATATAACATATATATATAATATATATATATATAATAGTATATAGATATATATAATATATATATATAATATATATAAATATATATATATTATATAATATATATATATAATAATAATATATATATATAAATATAGTATAATATATAATAATATATATAATATATATATATATATATATATATAATATAAATATATATATATTATATATATATATATAATATAGTGTGCACACACTACCTATAATTCATAAATTTAAACTATCCGCTATCCGCAAAAAATTATGCGAGAGTGCGATGCGATGTAATTGAAGCGAATACCCCGCATATGAGATGCGGATTGCGGATATCCGCACAACATCTAATATATTATATATATAATTATACAATATATAATATATATATATATAGCATAATATATAATATATATTCGATTTCTATATATAATATATTAAGATATAATATCTTAGTTCGTAATTAATAAGTAATTCATAATATATAATATATATATTAATAATATATATATATAATAAATAATATATATAATATATTATTATATATACTTATGATATATACAGGCCACATAGAATAGTTTATATCATACTATAGTATGAAGTATGTAAAAATATATATTATAGTATATATATAATATATATATATAATATATATATATAATATTATATAATATATATAAATATATATAATATATAAATTACCTATACTATACGTTTTCCTACAATATTAATAAGTATATAATCTATGTATACTAAGGCTACGAGCGAATTAACGGAGTATAATTCACATCGGACTTTAATATAGAAGTAAAAATAGGTATATAGTTATATTGTAAGTATCGTATGGTGATTAAAGAAGGCATAACTATAGGAGAGGTATATTAGAGCTATTATATATATAAATCAATTATATATATTATATTACATATATATATAATATATATATAAGGTACTATATATATAATAAGTATGTTATTATATAAATAAATATCGGAGTGTATTATATATGGCGGATATTCTATCTAAGAGAGGTTATATATTAAAATAATACTATATATAAATAACTACATTATAGTGGAAGCCGATATAATATAATTAAGATATATATATATATAATATAATATAATAATATAATATATATATAATATAATATATATATATATACTATAAATATATATAATAATATATATACTATATAGTATATATGATATGAGTATAAGATAGGCTAGATAGAGTAGCTATACGTAGAGTGGTACACAGTACAAAGGGTACAGAGAGTATTTTGCAGAAACTGCTATATATATATATATATAATTATATAAATATAATATATATATATATATAATAAATATAATATATTTAATATAATTATATTATATATATTATAAAATATATATAATAATTAATATAATATAAATATAATAATAATATATACATATATATAACATATATATTATATATATATATATATTTATATAATAATATATATATATATAATAATATATATATATATAATATATATATATAATATATATATATATAATTTCCCATTTTGTATAATTTTTCATACTTTCCTTCAGTTTTTTCTTCTTTTGTCATATTTATTTTTATACTCTTCCTTCCTGTTTCTATTTATTTCTATATATATACATTTATATAATTATTACTATCGATTAAATAATATATATACTCGATAGGACCAGTATTTATTAGACTCTATTTATTAGATTTGATAGGATAATAATACTTATATTATATATAGGATTATATATGACGGATTATAATTAGTATATAACTTATCTATGCTAATATATATTTTTTCTTTTTCTCCGCTTTTTTACCTCTGCTTGTTCGCTCTCTTACTCTTTCTTTCTTTTATTTTTTTTCGTCTTGTTTCAAATTCTTCTACTTGAAGATAGAAGATAGATAGATAGATAGATAGATAGATAGATAGATAGATAGATAGATAGATTGATAGATATATTATTAGGGAGTGTAAATTTTAATAAGATGCGAAAAATTAAATTTGGTAGTGAAATTTTTTGTCCTTTTACCCCCAAACCTGTGAAATGTATAGCAAAATGGGAAAAGAATAACTGTAACCTAGATAATTTGTATGTGAAAGTTTTCATTTTAGTTTCTTTTAGTAAAAAATATGGAAATTAATATGAACTACTAATTTAATTCAAAACAGTGATCTCATATAAGCACTTGAATCTTTATTTCCTTTTATTGATATTGTAGAATGTACTCGTCAGAACATAACAGAACAGCCTATCAACCTTATTCATGTTTTTTTTCTTGTGCAACGAGCGCTTACTCCAACTCAGTCTCCGTCTCTTGCTAGATGTCAGAGTAGAGTTGTTGGTTTCTTGGCACTGCACTCGCTCCTACATATCTCAAAACAAACAAGTTTTCATATAAATATATACTTCTCAGCAAAATTAACGCACCAATGGAGCGAAAGAAAATAATCAAATATTGAAACGACATCAATTGTTAGTATACGAGTATATACTAATGTAAAGAATATGGTTATACATATTGAGTACACCATGTCATATGTTGGGGGAGCAATATTTCCAGGTGATAGCGGTGTTCTGAGTGCTTCTATCCCTGCGTCTCGTGTTTCGCAGTATCTTGTGTGGCGTCCCCTCCCCCGGATGACAGCTTCACAACGTCGATGCATGCTGGAGATAATGCCCTATATGGCATCCTGTGGCAGTGTGGCAGCTCCTCTCATAAGCGTACATCCGTCTGACGCAGACCAATAAGGCTTTGTGGCGGGTGCTTTAACCGTCGCAGACGCCTTTTCAGTATGTCTCAGACATGCTCAATGGGGTTGAGGGCCGGACTGTAGGAGGGCCAGTCTAACATTCAAAAACGGGCCGTTTGGAGGTAGTCGGCAACACACCTTGCAGCGTGCAGCCGGAAGTTGTCCTGCATGATTAAAAGGTGTCATCGACGTAGGGAGCAAATAGTAGGACGTATGACTCCAATATATCCATGATGTACGTGGGCCTGTTAGGAACCCCCCATCGAACACGTGTAACTCCTTGCGCACATTGTACGATATTCCTCCGCACACCATAACCGGCCCGCCACCGTAGGATGTTATCTGGTGCATATTACCAAAGGCGAATCGCTCGTTACGTCGCCAGTAGACTCTGGAACGCCTGTCGGAGCTGCACAGATTGAAGCGGGATTCGTCCGTAAAGAGAACACTTGACCAATCCTCCTGCCGCCAATGTAGGTATTTCTTCGACGGCCGTTGTTGTACGTGGCCTGCCTTGGTCAGGCCACCTGGCGTGGTCATGTGTCGCTTCGTACCTCTGTACTACTCTTGCAATGATGATATACGCCACCCTGAATCGTCGGGCCAGTTCTCGTCGTTTGCCGTACTCCTCTGCTGACAGTGTGGTGATTGCGACACACACACATACATCGCGTGTCAAACGATGCCGAACCCTCTCCATAACATTTGCATAAACGTTAATGGTAGAATAGTCTTGAAGGCCACCGTACCTTGGACGTAACCTATCCAGACATGTGACGTATAACGATTTGGTTGGTTCGACCTTTTTTCTTATATCGTCGATATATCACCACAGGCTCACCCAGCGATGCTAACCCGCAATGTGTTGATAGGGTACTGGCACAAACCCAATAACACTGACACACAATGGCCTACATGGATACTGGCCCCTCGGATCAACGATCCTGTAGGTGGTCCTCTAATTCTACTGAGTAGTATATCAATGTAAGAATAGGCATTAAATTTTGCTTTCTGCTTAACAATCTTTGGGCAAGGGAATGTGTTAATTGTGCAAGTCGAATTCTTTAATTATCCATAGAAAATCTATTTACTCGATAGAATTTTTTGCTATATTTTATATATATATTAGTTATACTATATATATAATTATTATTATATATATATTTATATATATATATATATTATATATATATTTACACATTACTCTATATATATATTGTATTTTTTTATTTAATATATTATATATATATATATATATATATATATATATATATATATATATATATATATATATATAATTATATACTATATATATCTATTATATATAATATATATATATTATTATATATTATAATATATAGAAATAGATGTTTAAATATTCGGGCATAATATCGCAACTTATATAAATGTTAAGGAAGAACATATTATAGGAAGGTAAAGAATTACCTTCTCCGGGATCGAACCACCGCCATCGTTCGCGATCTGAGGCACAATTACCCGGTGCGTTGACTGAGCTATCCTCCGCAAGCCAAAAAACTTGGATTAAGGAACAGTTATAAAGCAACCGAGCTCCATTCAAGGCGAATCACCAGGTGTCCAGCCTGTCCTATCCCTCGTTCTTTATATTGTCAGATGGTTAAATCTTGCAGTAATAATCGCCAATTATACTAAGAATTGTTAAAGAAGAACATTTATGGAACGGTAAGAATTAACTGCTTCTCCGGATTGAACCACCGGCATGTTGCGACTTGAGGACAATATACCGGTGCGTTACGACTGAGCATCCCTCCAAGCCAAAAAATTTGGATTCAAGAACAGTTATTTAATACATCTACAATATAAAGACGAGGGATAGGACAGGCTGGACACCTGGTGATGTCGCCTTGCAGGGAGCTCGGTTTGCTTTACTTAACCTGTTCTTGAATCTCTAAGTTTTGTTGGGCTTGGAGGATGCTTCGTCGTAACGCACCGGGTATATTGTCCTCAGTCGCAACATGGCGGTGGTCCAATCCCGGAGAAGGCAGTTAATTCTTTACCTTCCTATTATATGTTCTTTCTTTAACATCTTATCTAATTGCGATTATTATGCAATATTTAACATCTACAATTTAAAGAACGAGGGATAGGACAGGCTGGACACCTGGTGATGTCGCCTTCGCAAGGGAGCTCAGTTGCTTTATAACTGTTCTTTGAATGCCAAGTTTTTTGGCTTGGAGGATGCTCAAGTCGTAACGCACCGGGTATGTTGTCCTCAGTCGCACATGGCGGTGGTTCAATGCTAAGTTATAAAGTTAATTCTTTACCTTCCTATAATATGTTTGTTCTTTCTTTAAAAATTATATTATATATATATTATATATATTGATATATATGTACCAACTCCCCTTCAGTAAAGAGGAAGATTAGAAGACAATAGAGTTTAAAAAACGAAAGAAATAATAATAATGAATAACAATAAACAATAAATAGGCATGTTAGGATTAACAGAAAATTCATTACTGTGTGAGCATCAACTATGGTAAAAAAAAATACCAAAATTTAATAAGAGTAGAAAAGCAAAAAGTTGGCAATTTGATATTAGATGAACGCAGAATCTTGGTTGCGGTGAAAATAGGACTTTGCAAATAGAAATAAAGGCTAAGAGAATTCCAATATTAAAGAAAAAATAATAAAGGAAGATACTGCCAAGCAAATATAACTATTGCAGAAACTTCAACAGTTGTGAAGCACAAACTGCCACTTTGCCAAAGCAAATTGAGAAATAAAGGCAAAGGACGAATTGTCTTCAACTCAACATTAAGCATTAAGAAAAACTTAGTACCATCTATTTCAAGAGCTTATTATTTTCACAAAGAAGAAACTAGTAAGGTGCGGAATGTAATAGCAATTGACAATCTCCTTCAATCATCTATATATGAATAAGAAGCCAGAAGAAATCGCTGGAGAAATCAAAGAACTCTATAAAGCTAAGAGTTCAAGAGAAGATAATTTTAAGGATTTTTCACGCTATATGAATAAGTAACCAGGTCTTTGCAACAGAAGCTAATTACACTTATTGGTAGTAAAGCAAATGGTCAGTCCTATAATTATGACGTATTATACAACACCTAGATCTCAGCCATTCGAAATCCACAAACATATCAATAATTGATAGGAGTAATTATAGTTATAATTATAATATAATAAGGTAATATATTATAGTATTGTGTAAGTGGAAAAATGTGGTATTCAATAATAACATAAGTAAACAGTTGTATGACGTTTTTCACCGAAAACAAAAGCTAATAGAGAGCAAAATAAATAAAGTTCCCAAAAATGCATAATTTTTTATTTAAATATACTCTATAATCAAAAAATCAAGTAAGATACATTATGTATTATTCTTTTGTCTTAATTTTTAGCATTTAGTATTTGTACTTTATATATTTATAGTTTGTTTATATTCTTTTGATATTTTAGAAACCAGTTCAGTTCTATAAGGCAAGAAATAAAAACATTCGCTCTCTGGAGCGGCGTTTATACGAAAACGTATGTACAGGGAATTTACTTGCACTCTGATTGGTATTATTGCAAAGTGTATCTAATTAGGAAGGCATAATCAAAAAAGCTGTCACGCGTTCATGTTGTTTTGAATGATATAGATTGCCACTTTGACAATAGATAGTAGTATTAGCGACAGTAGTCTTAATATAAAAAAAGATAAATAAAAAATATTATATAGGTAACTTTTATATATGAAATACTGATTATAGAAGATCTATTCTGTAATACATGAAATTGTGTTTACAGTAACCATCCTTCTTCCTAGATTTTTTTTTTTCACATAATAGAATAAAATGTAAAAATGTGTAAAAATGTATAAAATAGTGTAAAAGGTTTCCCCCGATCCATATTTAAATTTTTAAATCGATTTTTTTTTTTTTTTTTTTTTTATATATAAAAAGAAATAAAAAATGGTTTGTGAAATAGAAAATATAGACGAAACTTAGTAACTGAAACTACTGAATGAGGTTTTAAAGGTTCCTTCAGAAACTATGACTGGCATAACAAACACTAAAAATGACCCTTATAAACAAGGGTAAATAAGCATTCTTTTTCGCCATGACAGGTTTTGACATCTGCTTCCATATGTTTTAAAGCTAATAAAAGCTGATGAATAGTGAACATTAGACGCATAAGTAGATGGTAATTACACATGTACTTGTAAGTCGAATTAATTTAACGCTTTGTAGAAGGCAGATATAAACATAAGCATGGCTTTACATATCTAAAGTCACATACCTACAATAATTAATTTTGAAATTAAACCAAATACAGTAATAAATTCTTCCATTCAAATATGAAAAATAGCGACATAAAAATCAACAAACGATCAATATGTGCAAGTAATGTACTCAAGTTAAAAATGAGTATAAGCAATAAGTGTATGACTAGTCATAAAAGTGCAATAGCCTCAATATCTTTAGTTACATTGTAATATACCGAAAAAAGTAACTAATAATTTAACAAGTAGCTATGAACAATCTTTGGTCTAATATAAAAACAGGGAACTAGATAATGTTCGTGATTACATGTCTTGCAATCGACAGCAAGATTATAATAAAATTCTGGAACCAGTTTAATAAAGAAGACCGCAGAATAATAGAAATCAAAAATTATCTAGATATTTAGCGAGTGACACCTCTGTAAAAACTGATGTTATTAAAAATGGAAAAATTCTCCACCACACACCATCTATACAATAGTCGTAGGGTTGACCTTAATAATCAGGGTAAGAGTACTGACAATGAGATAGAAATTTTACAGAACAACAAAGCAAACAGTTAGAGATGAGTAAGGCCTAATGGAATAATCTCTTACACATAACTGTGAGCCTGAAATTTGATTTAGGGATTTAATGGAGAATGGATTACACTCTTTATCCACAGCTTTTTAGTCTCGTATTACACCCCACTAAACTATTATGCAGTGACCGATGCGAACATGAACAACTGACAGATGCAGGAGCTTTATGTATCATAAGTATCGACGTACGGTAACTCGCAGCAACTATTGTATAATCAAGTCATACCGCCGTTGATAATGTCTTTCGCTGCTAACTATAAAGATTTATAACATAGGCGTTAGAATCCAAGCCGTCTGGCTCACCGTCTGGCACATAGCACACTGGTTATTGACCCTAAACGCTACTATGGACCTCAGCATCGTCGTAAATATAGACCTTGGTATGACACTTCCTGTTGGCTAGTTGCCAGCTATGGCAGCATTTTATTTCTATATTTTGAATTTCGCTGTCTATACTGAATCCTCTCCTGCACTGGACCAATAGATACATCGAGCTCATCACGTGAGTGCACTTGATTATTCTTTTACTGGTAGAGCTTCTCAAGCATTTATTAATCGCTCTGGTGACTTAAAACCCCGCTATATATCTATACATCGTCCTGCTCGGCATCCATGGGATTAAGCATCCAAATGTATGTAACAATCGTCTGTATCTGCACTGAGCTTTCCCCCGTTTGTTGCCCCCGAACACGGAGCTCCTGTAATAAATACAACCTTCTCTTATAGGCGGCTGCTTGGCTTTGCACCAACACCCCCCGCCCCACACTTACCACCGTGACCCGGTAACGTACCTTTCTTAAGAAGACACAACCTTCGAGAAACATTATTGCCCCTACGACCTATCTCCTACCACCTGTTCCTAATCACTGGCCACTCATCGCCAACTAAACAATTGATCCATACTTCCAATCACTAAAAGTCTCTTTAAGTCTAGTCATTACTCAATAATCCTCTATACATATCCCTCGTATTTTGGAGCTCACTTTTTGTCCCATCAGCCACTCTAGTCTATTATACTCCTGCTAACCTTCTCGCCCCAACCTGCACCCTTCGATGATATCCCCCCGTCTTCATTCCCTGAGCCTCCATCCTTCTGCTTTACCAGTTATGTCTCGTAATCCCATCACTTATCGTCGTGTATATTTATGTTATCTACCCGCCGCGCTCATCTAGTGCCACCCTGTCCTATCCGGCCCCTTATTCCCTTTCTTGAGCCTCACGCGCACCCGTACTTCGTTTCATATATACTGATTTCACCCTGAGACCTGCGCCACGCATCTGATCCTCACCACTCCAGCCACTGCTATCTCACGTGGTGCCTTTGAGGCTCAGCTCCCCGCGCCGTCCACGCCTCGGCAGTCCTGCAGCACCCATTTCCGATCACCCTCGTAAATGATATCCTTACAACCACTGCATCTGTTTCCTCTATGCTAGCCGTTCCCCGTTCCCTCCAGCTTACACTCAGGTCCAGCATCTAACCGTGCTCTTACCAGACTCCCTGGGTCTCGCTCCTCTTCTTTCTCGCAAAATACTAGTTCTATTATCTATGGCTTCACTTTTTACGCACTGCAGCCCTACGTATCTGAATTACATTCATCTGCACCTCACTATATTAAGAGCTATAGTCAATCATTCTCATTACTATAATGTTGGTGACCCTCACTCTCACGCTCTATACCTCCCTTTTCACCTTACTTACTCTAGCATTACTCTGCTTTCTTGCAGCTGCGGCATCTGACCCCTCCCTATCACTCTATTGGGTCCCGCCCACTGTGGAGCATATTCAACCTCATGCTCAAGCATAAGTCCTAAGGCTCCTCCGAGCTCTTCGATAACCTGGCTTATATGACAACCTCTACTTGATATCCTGTGCCTTCTACTATCTCACTCAGTACTTCCCCTTGGAGCTTACTTCCTTGGGCTATGCCTTACCCCGTCATTTGAGTTATCTCACTACATCTAAAACGCTCGTTATCGTACCCAGGTCCTTTCACTCTCTTCCTTTTGCCGTTCCGTCTTATTCGGTATACTGGGCTTTCCCGTCTCGAGATTAATCCCTCATCGCCGGCTGAGTTACTTACTATACCAGCCTATTACTTATATATATTCATAGTAATCGTATTCGCTGTCTACTTCACCACCCCTACCCGACCTCACGCGTAGCTCCTTATATTACCTATTGTCACCCTTAGCTTCACGCCGAGTTTTCTTATTACTGCCTCATCGACTCTGCGACCAGTTTGTGTCACGTGTCGACAGTACTTTATGCTGATGAGGCACGATCTACCGGATTAGCCCCTTAACTTTACACTACCAGCCCTCCTACCGGTATATATAGAAATTGAGTGCCTGCGGTTGGACTATAATGTCACAATGGGGACAAGCCACAATTTTCACGACGCAGTAACATCGCATACTTATTATCCTACTCTCACCCACCCTCCCGCTCAGCTCATACACTATGTCTTCTTTCCCCACCTCCATATTCATTTTTTGCTACACTCAGGATATAACTGAGCCTCTTTTGGTCTCACCTATATATACTTACATTAGAGTGCCTCATATACTACTATGCATGCCCTGGTTATTAACTACTTTTGCTCACCGACACCTACAACGTGCGCACACTCTGGCACATTATTATACCTTCCACCCTTGAGCCTAGCTTTTTTCTCACGCTCACCTATCACATCTCGTTGTAAGCTACCCGTCCCCCCGCCCCCCTGTCGAGCATCGATTCGATTAATTATCATTATTCCACTGCCGCCTTATTCCCCTCACATATCTATCATAATCTATATAATATATATATATATATATACAATAATATCGTATACCACTTTTATTTCCTCCTACGTTTCTACTTCCTACGTAGGCCCGTCACTCTTCATATTCTTCCCACCTCCCGGCCTCCTTTTTAACTCGGATTCCGCAACTAGTAACACTTACTGTACTTTCCACTACTAACGCCGTCTTATCTCGCGCCTGACATTGTTCTATTCTCCTTACTCATACGGTCTCATTATGCTTACCGTACTATTCAGCTTTTACCTCGACTTATTCCTCTAGGATTATCCTGAGCTGGTACTTTGTATATATACACCTTACCCGCCTGCACTTACCCGGGTTATAAGTATCCTACTTCTTTAGGTTATAAGTTAGTTGTCGACTCCCTTCAAACCTCTATTGCCATCTATTTATCCAAGTGTAGTCTTGCCGGCCCCCCTGATCCGCCCAGCGCTGTCTGTTGCGGCACTTTGACGGCCTACATTCTCAAGTGTCAGGACGAGCACCACACCCCGCTTAGCCATCAGTTAATATATATATCAGTCAACCTTATTCTTACTTCACTGTCCGCTGCTATATGTTACCTATACGTCTTAGTGGCTACATCCGCCCCTGGTCACTTAGTCTGCAATTTTAATTAAGTCAATTTCCACGCCTACTTTCCTCACCTTTATGTGGTTATATTTTACCCTGCCTCCCTGTATACGCTCGTCCTTATATTCCACCGCACTTATTTTCGAGCTACCAATCTTGCTTAACTACCAGCCTTCAGTGCCCGCTTTTAACGCCTCCCCTTCTCCTTTCAGCTATTCTTGTATAATACTCATTCCCCTAATATAGTATATACCCCGTACTTCAGGCTTCCGTTGGGCCCCGCTAACTTAGACTTATCTCTACTGATCACGCTCGGGTAGATTCTCACTAACTCACTATAACCTTTTGCGACCCCCCCCGACGCACTCTCTCAAAATAGCAACTTCACAGTTGCATATTTTAATCGCGCTCGGATTCCAGCCCCCTGCTCATGCGCGTTTATCTCTAACAATCAACCAGTACTTACAGTCGCGCATAGCTACCCACCTAATCTTAATCCAACCCCTTTCTGCTCGCCTCGCACCAGTTCATTACCAGCTGGTGGTTGCTGCACTTTTTGCATAGCTCTCACACCCACTCGCACCGTTCACAAGCATCTGGCTCCGCGCATGATCCTATCCGTCTAGATGTCTTAATTTCCTGCCAGGTGTTCCCTAAGAGCCCATTGCACACCGACCCCATGTGTTCCCCCGTAATAAAAACTACCACGAAGATGAAGTCGCCCGTGCGCGTTCCGTATTGTTAACCAAGCATATAGATCACAGCGTTATGACTATATTACGCTATAAAATAGGCCGCCACGCCTCTCTCCGGTTCCTTGCGCGCCTCCTCCCTCTTGATTTATTTTAGGTGTTCTTCTACCCCCCAGCTTGAGAGTCAATGCTCTCCCCAACACTCTGAATACCATCCCATTTGCTGTTACCCATCTAACTCCCGCTGTCTCATTATCCTTGTGTGCCATAACAATTTCCTGTTCCTCCCCCGAATTTACACCCCTGCATTCGACTCTTGACAACACGATGCCCAGCCGACTCGCAAAACCCGCAATGGTGAAAACAGTCCGATGGTTCATCAGGGAGTGATAAGAAAGATGATCAGGTAAATCGTTTATTTACGTACCGAAGTAATGAGGGCGGGAGGACAAGCTCAGTCAACCATGCCACATAAACGAACAACTTAACAATCAGAGCACACGTTACGAAACATGTCTCACTAAATCTTAATCTATATTTTATTTTTATTTACAGACATGGCATGGACCACCACAGGCTACAATTGTTTTAAAGCGAAGAAAGAATGTTATCACTTAACAGTTAATAACCTAACGAAAAAATTTTAGCATAATCTTAGCATAACTAACCTAACCAAAAACCTAACCTAACTAACGCTAAACTTACCTC
>JABUQX010079768.1:0-15000 GCA_015478945.1 Trachelipus rathkii
AGTAATAGCTATTTTATTGCCATCATATAAATTAAAAGAAAAACCACCACAATAATAATAGCTATAATTAAATCATATATAAAATTATGAATTCATTTAGAAAATTCTCGCTCCTACTTACTGATCTAATAGTAATAAAATATCTTATACCAGTACCATTATTATATATATATATTATTATTACATATAATATAGTGTGTTGTTTGTGTATCGTGTTGCTGTGGTGTGTGGTGTGTGTGTGGTGTGTTTGTGTGTGGCGTGCGTGAAATACTTCATAAATTAATTTCAATTTACTTTAATTGTTTATTTTTAGTTCAACTTTTTATTTGTTAGTTAATGTTGTATCTTCTCTTTCTCTCACTCTTTCCCTCTCTTTCTCTCTCCCCTCTCTCTCACAAACACCAAACACACACACACACACACACACACACACACACACACACAACACGGGAACCGAAATGACGGTCATCTATCACCCTATCTCCGTCTACTAAATAAATGCAGCTGAGTGCTAGTTTTGTCTCATAATTAAAAAGAACTGATAATATAAATAATCGAATATAAAACAAAAAACTCTGAGTATTATATTTACAAGTGATTATTTTGAATTGTAAGAATGTCTTTCGTGTGTTTCGTTATGTCTTGCCTGCGTGTTCGAGAATATTATAGTTATGATAAAAGGTAGTGTCGCTTATGTGAGATTTTTGTTATATAAATAACATTAGCACAAATATTTCTTGGTTTGTTTTCTCAGTATGATTTGTAAAATTAATTTTATAATAAAAATTATAAATGTACGTGTGTTATAGGCAGAGATTATTATACATTGAAATAATTTAGATTTTATGGTTATACTGTAGATATTGTATTCTGTGCGTGATTGTGTCAGATTCGAAAGATGTATAAGCACGTCTTTTTACTATATCCTCTATTCATCTATGGATAAAAATAAAGAGAGCTCTATTTTTTATAAAAAAATGAATAGGTAACTAATATATATATATTAATAGTAATATATATAAATATATATAATATATATATATATATATATATATAATATATATAGAAATATATTTGACCAATTGCAATGTGATTTAAAATTAAGTATTTGACAAATATAATGTAAACGATCTAAAAGAAAATTATTGCAAGACTACGGACAAAACACTTTTTGGCCTTTTCAGTACCACAATGGAAATTTTCCAACATAATATGCAAAATTTTATCACTTAGAGCCTGACTGAGTTAAAAATAATTCAACTCCAATCTGTTTATCTCTTAGGCTTATACATATATTTTGAAAATGTTCAAAAAAAAATAAATATAGAAAATAAAAAAAAAAATTAAATAAAATAAAACAAAAATATGATTAATAATTAAGTGATCAGTACCACTATCCTCTATTGTATTTAACATCTTTCTTAAAATAAAAACTAAATAAAACAGCTCATTATAATATTATATATAAATATATTACTCTTAATTATTAATAATAATTAAATAATATATAAATATATAATATAAAAGATTACCAGTATTATAATTAAAAATACCCCCAAAGAATATAAAATATACATAAGAGTACACTTACCCTAAAGATAGAAAAAGATTTGCGCGTTTGCGAATTATATCTAATATAGTATAATTATATTAATATATAATATATTGAAATTAACTATATCAATTCATTTATTTTAGTATATAATACTAATAATATATATAATATAATAGTATATCAAATCAAGATAGTTAGAAAATCTTAGATCTATTGACTAGGACGCAATTAGAGTGTCATGCCTAATAACCAAGGTGTGAGATTACAATGTCCAGAGATCGGGCACACGACTTCAGGACTGAGAGGATTAATAAATGAACTTATTTACGGTATTCTATGAGCATCGTGGCTACTATAATTGAACACAATAAATAAAATGATATACATATAGTAATATATTAATATAGAGGTTTAATATATGATAGCTATAGTAGATTATATTCCATAGTTAACCATGTGTATATTATATAAGTATAATAAATAAGTGAGGTTATGAGTATTTTTAGGTAAGGAAGCTGCATGAGAGTACAAAAAGATTCAAAATCAAATTAAAAAAGTAAAATCAATAGCAAAAAATCTCATAATATAAATAATAAAGTAATATACTATACAATACCTATATATATTACGCTAAAAAGGCTTATTCTAATAGTTATTATGTGATTTATATATAATATAGATAGTAACACCACTTCATATACTATCATACACCACGCTATACAACACTATACCATTATACATTTAAATTATTATATAAAGTATTATATTCGTTTCTTGTATCTCTATAACTAGTTAGTAGTTTCTTAACTGACAAATAAATTAAACCAATAAGGTCCTATAATTTACCTTCTTCGGCGCTCGTGCTGAACCTCCTGGGCGAAAACATGGACCACAAGGAGTGTGTAATAGTTTAGGTATTTATACAAATATTTAATAAATGTGTTTTTCTTCCTTATTAAACATGCTTTTATAATCGCACTAAAGTTTACTTTTCAAATAAATTTAGCGAACACCTATGGCGCACTATCAATTCGTAGGCGCAATGGCGCATACGGCGTCTAGCAACCAGTTGTGCCACCAAAGAAATTACTACGGCCTAGCGTCGCTAGCCGTACTCATGATACGGTGCACTTGCGCGCACGTTCAAAAAAAATTGTAGAACCGCTGCCACTCCTGATATATATTATAATATATATGATATATTATACCTATAAAAATAGTATTATATATAGAATATATTATTAGATATAAAATAAACGTACTATATATTATATGATTAATATATAGAAGTAACGATAATAAATAATCGATTATCGAGAATTGTAAGAAGTTGTAATATTACATAATTTCCTATATATATATAGTTGTATATAATATAGTATATATTATATATAGATATATGTTATTATACTAGTATTATTATTTATGTATGTATTATATTGGGGTGTAAGGTGATGTACACCACACCGGATACAGGAAAAGTAGTAAGAAGATATGACGCAAGTCGAAAATAACGCGCCAAGCCTCTAACTTTCCGCCATCCATATTAATAAATTTAAGTGAGAGAACACTCGTTCCAGTCAGAAAAATCCACCTAAAGGGGCATTCAAGGGACTGCGGCGTAAGCACTCAACTCGCAAGCATCTCGTCCAACTGTGGGGGTTCATCCCCTGTAACATAAAACTTGCAACCATACTCCTTACAAACCATCGAAATTCACTCTATTTACATCAGCTTTCCTCTCTCTCGCCTCTGCCAAACCTCACATTCCTCTCCTCCAGGCATTCTTTACTGACTCAATCCACTTTTTCTCGATCTCCCAAGCCGGTCGATTCACCAACACAATTGCCAATTAAGCCTTAATGAGAGGGGTCCAACATACGAGCCACTATATACATCCCGTAGATTTAACTCTAAGCTGTACTACATCATTCCAACTGGGACGTGGACGCAGTTTCAACATGACCACACCATACTCATTTAATTGTTGCCGACGAGACATTGATTCTCTTTCGAGAAAAAAATTGTTAAATGAAACCTGTAAAGTGTACACACTCTTCATTGACATTAAAGACCTTAATAAACAAAACTATCTATCACGATTTTTCTATAGGGGCATAGAAATGAAGTTTCTGTTCTATGTCCTAGAGCCTATTCTGAGTGACTTTATTCTTTTTGAATATCATTAACAGAAAATCACTTGTGAAGCAACATATTTGTAGTAAAAGAGAGTGAAACTATTGGTAATTAGTATATTAATAACTCATTCGTAATAGTAAAGTTTATTAGCCGTGAGGAAGGAATTCTCGTAATCTACTGTCTGGAGACCAATTAGCCTTTCATTCGATATTTCATATAAAGAAAATCACTTGAACGCACTACTTTTAAGTGAATAAGTGTGAAACTGTTGAAAGTTTTTAATAACCATGGGTCTACCGATCAACAACGTCCAAAACATGAGCTTTGTTTTCTTATTAAAAAGGATAAAACTTTGTCTTTAGAAATTCACTCATGAGAGCAGAAGAGACTTTCCGCCTTAGCATGCTTGAGAGATCTGAGAAAGACTATTATTAGGCATACAAGATTTTAATAATAAAGTGGATGTGATAAATTTGCTACAATCGAAGAAGATAGATAGCCGGGACTTTCCTTTTTAAATAAAAATGTGAAAAGGTTAAGGGAAATTATTTATAACTTTTTTTAAAATTATTGTAAAATTTTTACATTTTTTCTATACATGCAGCTTTACGGTAATCAATGCTCTCTTTTTTGAAACACACCACACGCACTCACGCGCGCCGCATAAATAAAATATATATATCTAATATATAAATAAATAATATATGATTAATATAATATATGATAAATATATATTATAGCTATATATTTAGAGGGGAGTATAGTATATTGAGTAACGAGTTATATAGGTGGAGAGTAGTTTTTCACGTCTATATATATAGTATCCAGGGAGTACAGTCAAGTAATATAAGAATGTTTTTAGTACTTACTAAATTGTAGAATTATAGTATGATGGTACTAGTAGTTATTCTTTTAAGTCACATGCGTTATTAACATTAGTTGTGATTAAATAAAACTCTGGTTGAGTTAATCCTTTACTGACAATAAATGTTACAACTTAAAATGGTAGTATAAATTATATGTAATATGAAGAAAACTGACAATCAATATTGAACACAATAGTAAATGATATTTATATACATCCTAATCTAGAACCTAAAAAGGGGATATGTGAATTTGGAACCAATAGATGGACGTACATCGGATAGCTGCAAATACAAGAGCCATAATTGCAAACATGCAAGTTACAACAGACATAAAAATTACTCTCATATATATACACTAATTTGGAGTGGTAAACTGTGGGTACGGATATATTGAGATAGGTAATAATATAATGATATATAAATTATTAAATATATTATATATATATAATAGGAATAATGACAGAGTGCGCTAGATTTTAGATGATAAGAAGGGTCATGCATACTAATAATAGTCAGAATATTATGCAAATAGTATATTATAGGGTATATAGCTATAAGTACATTATATATATGTGAATAAATAAATATACTACATATATATTTATATATTGTTATATATCCCTATTATATTATAATATTATTATATATTGGCTTGGGAACCCGCTTACCTTTGTAATAGTAGGAAATGTCCCCTACAAGATAAAATCGGCTTCAGAGAACAGTGAGAGTTCTTTTAATGACATTTCTAATTAATTGTTAGATAAGATATTATCACTTAGTTTATAGGAAGAAGTCACATATTGTATTTGCCTAAATGGAAACTGAGCAAATTAAAAATATATATTTTGAATGCGGAATAAGATTGATATATGTAGAGACAATAATTTTATGTACACAACACTATTTTCATTCAACAGATTCCTGAAGACTAGAGAATCCCGAGCCACTTCCTTGAAAATATATGTTTCGCAATTTGCAATAGGTTCTCTTTATTGAGCTATTTTTCATTCAGTGTGACTTTGTAGCTTCACTAAATTGATGCACGTAATAAACTAATTGTTTATATAGGCCCCTGCTAAGGTAATTGTAACAGCGACTTTACCCATACATCTTGGAAAGTTTGTATTCGTCAATTTGAACCATTAATTTTGGTGAAATTGCAGTGCTTCAGGAATCCCTATTCGCATCTCGTCAAGACGAAATGCATACCAATCCACGGTCCTGTCTGAACGTAGGGGATTGGGAATGCAGGAGGCGAGGTTCATTGTATGCGTAACAGCAACACAGCAATACGATTGAAGATGTTTTCAGGGGAAAGCTTGCACTAAAGTGTACGTAGCCCGCTCCTAGGATACGTAAATGTGAATAACGATGAAGGTTCATGTCTCAGTGATTGTTAAGTATTCTAGGCACAAGACTTACAATGAGAGTCGATTTAATTCAGTAAGATAGCGTGAATAGTTGTCCTTTCATGACCACAAATACTACCATTTCGGATATAACGTGATTAACATTCGACTGTGGAAGCAAAAATTTATATAAAGGGAAACAAGTATAGGTTAGCAATTGCAACTATTTGACAAGCTTACAACATTCTATAGTAAGATAAGTTATAACGATACACTAACAAAACAATCCATAAGGTTGTTAGTTATATATCAGTAAGCAACAAAGGTACAAGGCTCACACGGAGTAACAAAATGGGCACAATGAGCGTGAACATAAGGATAACTGTAACACACTGAGTCATATAGGAGAGTTATTCAACGACAATTCAATGTCATAATGCAAAGGCAAGATAGAAAGAATAACAGAAAACTAAGATGATTTGAACATTGAACCATCAAGCAAACAAGTAGTGTATACGTTAAGCCTCAATTAAGTAGTTAGTCGAAGTAAAGAATAGGTCGCTCATAATGTTATGAATTCTTCTTGAGGATTTCCGTGATGATGTGAAGCGAGCCATTTTGTTCATTAAAGTTGACAAGAGGAATATTCGTCAGTCACAAGGGAAGAATGTAGATTTAGGGAATAGGTTACGTAAAGCAGATGAGTGAAAGTAATATAGCGAGAAAGCAAGCAAAGCATAAAGTAATATACAGGTCAACTTAAGAAGAGGAAATCAACTATAATTATTACACACCAGTTAACTTTAAAATTAAAAGCACAACATATATCTGTAGGAGCCATTAACAAATTTTTAATACAATGCTACAGTACATTATTACGAATTTACTTATAAACTAGTTTGTTTTCATTTTCGATTCGATTTAGGAGTTTTTCGGGCTTTTCATTTTCTTGTTTTGGATATTGTTTTATTCTATTTGCTTGCTTTTTAATTATTATGTAAAAGTTAGGTGATGACTTAGCGACCTAAACAGTATAATAAAGTATACAGGCACCAGAAATAAAACATAGTAAGAGTATAGTAATAAACATATAATAGTATAGGATATAACCTTAGAGGATATGCTACTCATAGGTTGTAACTTATTAACTAAAAGTATAGGAATATAATACTATGTAGGAATATATACTTAAGTGTTAACTTACATAACTAAAGAGAATCGAGAATCCGCGGCACAATAAACACACGAAAGTTCGACGTACTATTTTCTAAATTTTCAAAATCGCGCGTAGAACACACGATGTAGATTTGTCTCTTAAAATTAGTTATTTACACAATTTACAGATTCATACTTACTTCAAGGAAGTTGAATAAATATGGATGAACACTAGTTTATATTATGTGTGTTCTTTGGGTAAAAATTATATTGTTTGATTTTTTTTTGTGAGAGAGTGATTGAGATTGGTTTATGATATGTTTTTTGGTTTAGGAATAGCTCCAGTGCTGGAAAAATCCGTACCACTGAGGGGTGTAGTGATTGAACAGTACGTGGAGGTGTAGAAGTTTGAGGTAAAATTTAGAAGAAGGATTTGTGACATCCGTCTATATAGAGTAGGAATGGAAAGCAGGTAAATAGTATTTCGTACGGGATTACATTCTTTGAGCATTAGGTAGGAGTAGAATTAATCAAGAACACTAAGTTGAATTTGGGTGAAAGAGCTTCGGAGGGTAATTTATGGTGGAAGCTTTAGGTGTCATTCAGGGAGGAATAGTTCTTGATTATTAAAGCAAATGAAGGAGGCATGTCTTTGACTTTAAGGGTAAAGGCAAGGAGGAATGTCCTCTCAACTTCAGGGGTAATTCAGGAGGTGCTACTCTGGACACGTCTAAGGGAAACTGTCTAAATATGTCTGAAACAGATCTAGAACGAACATTAGGATTGGGAGTCCAAGAGATAGTACGCGGATCGACTGAATGGAAAGAAGGCGATTCAGGATTAACTGGAGGAGGAGGAGACACTCGTCTCGCATGACTGTGAAGTCTCATAGGAGAATTGGCACGAGGACCTCTAAATTGTGGATGAGGACGGTAGGAAGGATCTATTCGTCTATCATCCTTAATAAAAGTTTCTTCAGGAGAAGAAGGAGAAGATTGGATGTTAGGGATATTCATCATAATATCTAATAGGGCTTCTAACACCTTGTGGTTGGTCAGGGGAAGACGGAGGACCACTACTATGAGTAGAAGAACGCCTAGAAAGAAGAGGAGAACTATGCATAGAACTCTGACCAGACAAATTAGGTTGAGAGAAAGGAGAAGAAAGCTGTGGAGAGCTATAAGAAATATTCTTTCGTAAGGAATGTGTTAAATAAGGATTAAAACTTCCATTTGGATCTTGTGCCAAAGATGAATCGGATGGAACTCTTTGGGTTGTTTGCTGATGGGAGTATGATGAACAGGTCTTGGGGAAGACTGTACCGAAGGAGGTAATGAAGATTCAGGAGAGATAGGAGTTATATCTCTTTGATGCTGCTGTCCTCGGTATTGCCTGGTGATGTTGCTGAACTCGGAGTTGTTGTTGTTAGCACTGGTGTTGTGGGCGGACCCGGATGTTGCACAGCTTGTCTGGGGGTGGCAACGTATCTTGTAGATTATACTCATCATCAATCATCGTTGTCTGAATGAGTATCAGAAGAAGGGCCCTCACGAGGACGAAGGCGTCGAGCAGGTGGAGGTTGGGGAGGGCCGGCGAAAACCACGCTGGACAGGTTTCGGGGGCAATGATGGATTCCTTTAATAGATCAGTATGACTGCCCACTGGACTGTAAAGATTACTTGTCTCATGGTTTAAAACAATTGGATGGGAAGAATTTTTAAAATTATCAAACGTGGATTCAAAATTCTCTATTTTTGTAACAAGACATCTGAGAAGATATTTGCTAATTTAAGAACAATTAACACTAAATAAGGACAGCCCAGCTTCTTGAACAGTTTTTCGGAGATAAGTGGGAGGTTTTACCGCAAGACAATAAACATAATCGCCAAACGTATAGGAACGTATAGGAGCCCATTAGAGTGTTTGTTTGCTTGGGCGAATTCTAATGTTTTTTTTCCAGTTTTTTGTCGAGCCAATTCGCGGATAGCAGAAGCTCTTTCAGCCATCTCCGCGTTAAAATCATATAGATGATCTTTTAAAGGCTGCGTTTTGTTAACAAAAGGAGAAACATAATCAGGGAGGTCGTAGGGTAGCCTACGAACATAAAAATGGACCAGAAAATGAGGAGTATTTCCAATAGAAGAGTTATAAGTAGAATTTAGGGAAATTTGTGCAAAGGCAATGTATTTTCCCCAATCGTCGTGCTGTGCGGAAACAAAGTGACGCAAGTAATCCTCAATACGTCTATTTTCTCGCTCCACCAAGCTGTTGCTGGCAGGATGTCGGACGGCGATAGTACGATTTTTAATATTCCACGTTTTGCAAACTTCGTTGAAAAACTCTGACGTGAACTCGGTCCGTGATGAGGATTTCCGGTACGGAATGATGCAAGATGACTCTATTTAAGAGAGTTTCTGCAACCACCTTACCATCCCTGGAGGCTACAGGGCAAATTTCGCAATAGCGAGTAAGCGCATCCTTAAAAACTAGGATGTACTTAGCGCCCGTAATTTTACATTTAGGGAGTGGACCTATAGTATCTAAATGAACTCTAGAAAAGGGATAGAAAGGTAAAGGATAGGAGTTGATAGCAACTGGATGAGGTTTAGAACCTTTAGCCTCGAGACATGAAGTACATTGTTTACAAAAGAAAGAAACAAAAGTAGAAATTCGAGGGAAAGTATCTTTCCCTAATGCGGTATTCAGTGCGATCAGCACCCGGATGTCCCGCAGAAAGTGTATTATGATTCAGAAATATAACAGTATATATAAGAGAATCAGGCACTTCGAGCAGATATTTGTTTTTGGGAGAGACCCAATAAAGTAAACCTTTGACTACCAGAATGTGGGAGACAATTGTCCGGTTGAGGAGACATTTTCATATTGGTTGAAATTTCCGAAATAAGTCTTAGGACAATCACGCTTGCTCTTCGGAAAATAACATCAATCTGTAAAAGGTAAAACTCTATGTCAGGAAAACTATTGGGAACAGGATTATGAACAGAGCTATGAAGAATCTTCTGGATGTCTTGAAAAACTTTTTAAACCGATTGGCAGAAGTCTTTGTGATCCAGGATCGTCTCTCATTAGACAGAAGAAGAACTGTCCAGTCATCAGGACACTGGGTGACGACAGATAACATCCGGATAATCTTCATTTACCCTCGATTTATGACTATCTCTGTGGGTTGAAAGGACTGAATCTTGAGATTCCACCTTTCTAGACGACCAGCTAATTGTTTATGTCTGAAAGGATCGTACTATCGGATCGATGCATAGTGTAAATTTTTAAGAAGGATAACCAAAGTATGATATCCTAACATTTGTTAAAGCGTGCACTCATACGCCACGCTCTCCTTTTCGATCCGTGCTCACTAGTTTGATCTTCAGCTTCTACTACGCATCTCTTTAAAGTAAAAGCCAGAGCGTTCGCTATCACATCCTCTTTCCCACCTACTTCGCACCCTACCATACAGCGCTATACCGACAACAGAGGCATCGTGCTTAAATGAACGCCTTTCCCCCGAGTCAACATCAGCGAAAACGAAAGTGCTCCGGCGTCTAAACATCAAAAATCTTCCTCTCCTCCACAAGAAGTCATCAAGCAGACCTGCGCTGCTACAAATCTTGCCAACCCAAACATCGAGACATACTCCTCTTAGGAGCCAGAGTTGGGGCTGCACAAGGGAAGAATAAATGGGCGTAATCCATGTGGGCGAACACATCATTGAAAGAAACCCAGGTTAACGAACATCAGACACATCCTCTGAGGAATTTTACAATCCTCTTAATGCTTCCCAATTTAACCGGGTCCGGGGATAGCCCCTTTTCACTGATTTTAAAACCTAAGAACAAGGTGACACTACTTTCATCAAACGCAAAGACCCTTTCCCCCCCCCCCCCCCCCAAGCTTTCATTTTAGAGCGTGAGGCATTCATTTACAAGCATTAAAACTATTGTAAGATGTGTATCATGTCGAAGACTTCTTTACTGCAATAAGAATAGTCCGCTCCATAAACAAGTAGAAACAAAACACCGGCCCTAGCAAGCCCGGAGAGTGCATTTCCATTGGTACGGCTAAAAACGACACGGAGAATTGCGCGCACCTTGAGGCATGATTCGCATCTGGCCAATGACCTCGAGAAGTTCGAGACAACCAGCAGCCTGCTAAGGGACTGAGACGTTGCCTCGCCATCTCCAAGCTGACTGAAGTCCGAGAGCAATCACTCGTCGCTAAAGAATCGCGTGCGACCTATAAAGGGAGCAGAGCTTCTGCAATGTTAGAGGCGGATTACCTGTCTGGCACCGTGACGCCGTCTCAACCTTTCGGCTAATACTAACCCACTAATCTCATTTTACCATCCATCTTTTTTGGGCAATTAAGAGTAAAGGAAATTATTAGGTAAGAAAGTACTGAGGTTCTATGTCAATCCCAGTTTTCCCACAGCTGTCCTACCCACTTGGTCTATGGCTTCATGTACTTATGGGGTATAGTTTATATGGACGGGTGTACACATAGTCCGGACTGCCTTCCATGAGTTTAATAGAAAATTTGTTTAAAGGACAGATTCCTACTGGATCATCTGCTAAAGCAATAGTGTTTCTATTTTTAACTAAGAAAGAAAGCATGTCTTCAAGTTGTGAAGGATTATTTAAAACATATTTATGTTTGATCCTTCCTGGCGATTCAGAGAGTCAAATTTCTCTGTAAACTTCCCGGATTTCTGTGCATCGGACAGAACCCTTAAGAGCAGTGGACAGTGTTAAGTGTATGGTCTGTGGTTTTTGTTAAAGAAAGCGGAGAAAGCTATAGTGGAGTAGGCGTGGATTGTCGAAAGTTAACCTGGTATTCTGCGCCCTAAATTTACTAACAACATTCTAAAAAAATGTTGCCCGTATGGCAGGTGAAAAGAGTTTTTCCAAAGAAAGCTCGCCTAACTAGTGAAAGATAATCACTTTTGCTATCAGTAATGAGTGCTAAGTTCTTCTTGGAGGAGAAAGCACAATAGTTGACTGTACACCTTAACGGCCGAGAATGACTACCTTAGAGTGTGGTAATATTCTAAGTCCCAGTAGGAAGTCATACCACTATTCATTAGAAAGAGACGTCGTCTATGAAACATTCAGCGCTTTCTGTAATTGTGGTCCGAGTACAGCGGTATCCTGCTCTGGTGCGCCGAGGTGGAAAGAGGACTAATTCTAACTGGGCTTATACAATCAAGTTTTTCGCCGTGACCCGGGATTAGGTGCGAAGAAGATAGAGAAGAATACTAGAAGCTAAATTATTTCCTGTAACAGTAATTTAGGAAGGATGTTAACAGAGTCAGAAGAATAGTGAGTGTGTTCAGAAGGATATTTAGAAGTATGTTTATAATTGAGTAAGGGAGCTTTACTTACCTCATTCACTTTGGTGGTGTACGTCGCCTGTATTAATTATTGTACCTGATTAACTAATTTTATGCTGATGCTGTCACACTCACCTTCTTCACGCCGTCTTAAACCTTTTCTCACCATTCTTGTCTATATTTCCATTTTCAGTCACCGAAAGAGATGACATAATATTAGGAGATGTTCATAAGTAGGAACTACTGAACGACACTGACTCCCTGAGAGAGTTTTAAACAGCTCATTATTCTATCCATCATTGATGTCTGCAAAAGAAATCGACTAGGATTAGATAGCTTGTGAACGGAGAGCATTAAATATGAGCGCAGTGCGTGCTCCTGCAAATGAGTACACCATTGGTGGTTCTATTAAAGCATGTTATAGTGCTGCTAACGGTAATGGCAACTCCGTGGTGCTCATCGTTCTTAAATTTACATCTGTACTTAAATAGAGATTTACTAGCATTATTATGGACGGTTGCATTGGGTGCACCGACTCTAAATTCGGCACGTGGTGATCGGCTACAATGTGTTTTGGCAGCTTAACAACTGGGTGCACTAGGGTGCGCCAAGGGGCTGCCTGGGGTGTACTGAAAGTGTAATGCAATTTGAGCTTTTAACACTTGCGTGCGCCCACCCTAGGGTGCCAAGGGGTGCCCTGGGGTCACCTTGGCGGTGCAAAGCAATTTTGACCTTTAATAACTAGTGTGCACCAGCGGTGCAGGTGTGGCACTGCGGGCTGCACGAGGTGGTGCACGTGTCGCACTGGGGTGCACGCAGTCGGCCTGCTGAACATCCGCTAAATCCTCCATATAGCGGAGCACGGAGTGGCATCCAGCCTCCATCTTGCACAGAGGAGCGAATATCTCCCCCTTGGCTTCAGGAGTTTGAGAAAGTCCAAAGCAGCCTCCATTAATTAAGACGGAGCGATACAGGTTGTTTCAAGCACCTCGCAGCAGAGGAGGAAGCGATACATCGGATCTAGAACAATCCCGGGTACAGACGCGTGGAGGTTCTATACGTCCGGACGTGTATGTCTCTCCGGGTCATCAGGAAAAAGCCAGCTATTTAGGATAAAGCAAGAGTTTCCTGTACTCGCCTCTAATCAGGAGATTTATGGGAAGAATACGTACGGTACGACAGCAGTATTCCTACATCTCCTCCTTTTGCATTAGCTGTCTGTAATGATCTTTCTTTATATTCTGTCCCTTATTCCTACATTTACACTTTAGTATTTCCTATGGTTCCTTTCGTAAGAGGCGTAGACGTAAGGCTTGACTATAAGACTATCTTACGCCTGTACTTCTCAATATACCTTTGTGGTCGTGGATAACTTTGAGATTATTTAAGGAAGAGAGCACCTCTTCGTGCTCTTGTCCTTCTTCTTGATCTACCATTGTCCAAGGAACTCTCTATACGTTTTTACAACTAATCATCGTTACATAGACACTGTCCTTTGTCTTACTATTCGATCATACAGGGCGCCAAAGTTTTAAAGTATCGGTCCTATCTAAAAATATCTTAAACGGAAACGTCGCCCCCACCGCGCCCAACCGTAGAGTTGCGAACGACATAAAGCTGCATTCTAACACAGCTTCTACAAATACCAACTTCTAACATGCAACTCTCGTTCTTCCTACATCACTACTACTCCCTGCCCAGTAAATGGACCGTAATGGAAACATCAGGCTTAAAGTAAACGGGATCTTCTGTAGATTTGGCCTTATTATAAAATCTACGGAAAAGACCCTCCTTTATTATCGAGCGAGAGGCTCCACTATCTAAGAGCGCTGACGTTTCAATCCTATGACTGAAATTATAAGTAAGTTGAAAAGGAAGACCATATAAAACTCCAGGTTTCATATGATTAGAAGTTGTGAGTATGTATGAGGGTGGTAAAGAGGAAGGAGTGTCTTCTATTAAAAAGGACATAGGGGAATCTATAGCGTTTATACTCTCGACTCCGAGAGGGACAGGGCAGTTATGAACGGGAGTCTGACTCATAACGCCCTCCGAAAATTTGGATCTATGTTATTTTCAGAGTGTGCATAATAAGTTTGAGCTTGTTCATTAGTATAAGGAGTGTAATTCTCATAGGAGGACACAGGTTGGTCCTGAGAAAGAGGATAAGCGGCAGCTTCCATAGCTCCTACATGCTGGTGCATGTAGCGGCCGGAGCTATGCACAGGAGCTGAAGAAGGACGCTGTGAAGAAGAGAGTTTATTTCTTACACGCTTAAATTATATAGTGGTGTAATATTATAATGTGTATTTACAGGTAGACAAAACATTATCAGCAATTAGTTATGTACACGTGAGGAGAATTACATTTATCATGTATAGAAGTATGTAAATGACTTGAATAGGACATTGGTAACACAATGGAACGAGACAATTTATAAGAATGAGGGACATGGACGCCAATAGGAGGAGTTAATTCTTTTTACAGACGATGACAGGTGAGGAAGAGGGGAATTAGGCAGAAAGAGAAACGGAAGGGTAGTAGTTTCTGACTTCTCAAATTTTTCTCTCTTGTACCTTGCCCTTCCTCATC
>JABUQX010079768.1:20000-32500 GCA_015478945.1 Trachelipus rathkii
TATATTTATACTATATATATATATAATTTATATATATATATTAATATGATATAATTATATATATATATAATATATATATAATATGTATTATATATATATATATATTATATAATATTATATATATTATATATTAAATTAAGTATATATATTATATATATGAATATATATATATTTATGTATATATATGTATTATATATATATATATATATATATAGTATATATATATTATATTATATATATATATTCGTATTTAACAAAATTTAAAGATATTTAATTTCAGAATGTTTTGAGGCTTCTCTTATTTTACCGATATTTTCCCCGATTTTATTTAGTAATTCCATATTAACGATATTGCCTCTAACTTTATGGTCTTTTTCTCCAAAAATATTTCCTTTTTTCATCCTTCGTTCTCTAATCCTCCATATATCCAATAATATATATAATAATATGTCCATTTTATTGGATTATTTGTGTGTCAACGCGATAAAGTTAATATGTGAGAGGGATTGGAAAAATTATATGTGGTTTTGATTTTTCTTTTGATTATTTTGGATATTTCTATTATGCATTTTATCTGTTGTAATATGCGATTCTGCTACAGGTTAAAATTTTCAAACCTGATTTCGATTCCGATTTTGATCCCGGTTACATGAGGGCTGTCAAACTAAATTCCGATCCTGATTCCGAGAAGATTTTCAAACCTGATTCCTGATCCGGTTCCGAGAAGGTTTTCAAGACCGAATTCCCATTCCGATTCCGAGAAGGCTTTCAAACCCTATTCACGATTCTGTTCCAAAGAAGTAGCCTGTCAAATTCGCGATTCCGATTGTATGTTTCTTCGGCGGAAGGCTGTGAATCCTCATGCAATCAAGCTGATTCTCCGATGAACAATTCCGCGATTGACGGCTGTTGCAACAAACTTGCGATCTCCGATGATCCGAAGTTTTATACGATTTTGCTCTTTCGAAAAACAGATTCGGATAAGGCGCGTCTGCCAACATATGCTGTATTACAAACCGCGACGTTGCTCGATTATCCGGATTTCGTAGAGAGAGCTCTTTCAAGAAGACCAGGATGCTCGATGAAATTTCACGAAGCTCTTGTCCAATGTTTCGCAGAATCGCACTCTAAATCGAATTTCGAGGATAACAGATTCAAAGAAGTGGATTATTAAAATGATATAACCGATTACCTCAGAAAGGTATCACAATAGGAATTACCAAAAATTCCACCAGAGGTCTAATTAATACAGTATATCCCGAATCTCGTGCTTCTCTAAGACGAGGCTTACACAACCGAGACTCCAATCGAATTAAATGTATCTGCGAGACCTCTCCTAGTTCACAGCACTCTACCGTTTCGAGAAGATATTTCACAACTCCAAAATAGGACACTCATTTCCAAGAATGTACTCTTATTCAATACCTGTATCAGGATTGCCATAGTTGCCGAGGAGGTATTGTTTCAAAAACCGATTACGGGATATCCAGATATCAAGAAGTAGGTTTTTGGCAACGCGAGATACCTAATGGACCAACTCAATAGAAGGCAATATCGAATTCGATAATGGGCTTTCACAATATTCAACAGATTTCCGGTTGCAGAAAGAAATACTCTGTGATAACACACTATTCGGATCGAAGATTCGTGTTCTCTGAAACTAGCTTTCAATATTGAGTATCCGGAATTACTAAGTCTTCGAGAATGGATTTACAATTCAATAAGTTTAGAGATTCGATTTCACAGGTTCATATGTAGAAGAAATTTATCAATCGATAGGATCCGGTTCAAAATGTTTATTTACAATCAGATCATAATTCCGGTTTCCGAGAGGCTTTTCAAACCACGATTTCCGGTATCCGGGAAGATAAGGTTTCACAAACCTGATTGCGATTCCGGTTCAGCGATGATCTAAGCAGATCTTGACCATGGAAGCGGTTGAGTGGAGTATAGCCAGAGGTAATAAAGTGAAATGTCATTTAAATTTAGAAATATATATATATATATACTATATTATCTATATATATATATATAATATATTATAGTATATATTATATTATATTACTACACCTATATATATTCTTTATATAATATATATATATTATTTTATAATATTAATACTTATTATATTAATATATAATATATATTATATATATTAATATTAATATTAAATATATAATAATTATAATATTATATTATATATTATATATATTAATATATCTATATATACTTATATATATATATATATCATATACGTATGTATAGGACATAGCGTATGGGAGATAAGGAACAGGTTTTGAGATGTGAATGACAGGTCGTTATGACAGGTGAGGAAGTGTTAGTTCTAAACCAATAAGAGTTTTGTTATATGCTACTGTAATTTAATATAGGAGAAATAGTTGTATGCGAGAGATTGAGGTGGGCAGTAGTAGAGAGATTAGTTGATAGTTAATGCGTATGACCGGATGACATTGACTCGTAGTTGCATGAAGACAGGGAGTACTGTAATACCAGGTAGAAGCATAAGATTCTAGCATGGAAAGGAGTGGCTTGCGACCGGAAGGATTGAGGATGTAATTGAGAAAGTTGTAAGTAGAATAGAAGATAGTATAGTAGAGGGAAAGAAACTAAACACAGAGATCGGTGGAGAAGAGGATAAAAGAGTTCGTAAGGAATTGATTGGTGAAGTATCTGAGTGAGAGTTACGGTAAAACAGCAGTTGGAATGATGGAGGATAAATAAGAATATAGATATAGCGAGACTATTACTGAGGAGTTGAGTCAGTTAATATCCCCTCTGAGAATATATGGTATAGTGAACGAGACAGGTAAAACGTTGATTTATACCGTGATTCTTGAGATACCAGATACGCTTATGCTATAGAGTTGAGGGTAGTCCATTTTTTATCATACTTACAACCAGACAAAAGTTAAAAATCGTGCGTGCGAGACAATGAGGCTAGTTGAGCGTATGATATTTTATTGCTGGAGACCAGAAAGATAGAGAGAAATAATAGAAATTACTGAGATAAGTAGAGGAGTTGGGAGGTACGAGGTACGTCGTGAGTAGTAGGATCTAGATTGAGAGACACATGATAGCAATTACTAGATGGATGTATAAATTAGGATCATACTATATAATATAATTATTAACATTAGATATATACTATATATTATAGATATAATATATTATTATGTTTGATATATAGATAGTATAGAATAAGGGGATGAGATGATAGACGAGATACCCGGCTAAATAGATTTTTCAGTTGTACTGATACAGTCCTCCAAGTCAGATTTTAGATTAGCCGTATAAAATCGGCTGTATTTTTTGATCGTATGATAGAGTGAGATTCGGATTGGTAAGGATGGGGTGGCGGCGGCGGATGCAACGCTCAGACGGACTGGACCACTTGGCTAACTAATTGCAGTGAGATGAACATCGAATAGTATAATGAATACGAGTAAGTGTCCTAGTGGAGTAAGCATTGCATGAATAAGTAGGGAATACTCCTAATACGGAGGCTGCATGTGAGAAAGAATACTATTATATAATATATAATAATATTATATATAATATATATTATTAATTATATATAATTAATTATGATAGTATATATATATATATATATATATATATATATATATATATATTATATATATATATATATATATATATAATATATAATATATTAATATATATATAATTAATTATACATTACTATTACAAATTATATTCTCTTTTTTCCATCTAATATTTTATATTATGATATTATATAATTATATATAATATATTATAATATAATATTAATAATAATAATATATATATGTATATAGTATATCTATTATCAGTCTTAAATGATTCGATAAAATTAGATAAGTTTATATTGATTATATAATAGTTTAATACTAGGTAAAACTCATATTAACCATGCCTGAAATATATACTGAGTATTTAGTTTTAATCATATTATATAGTACTAATTAATTAATGTATATATAATATATAATATTATAATATTATACTATTAACTAATATTATTATAAATATATTATATAATTATACTATATTATATATAATATATATTAATAGTATATATATATATAGTATATTAATATTATATTATTATTATATAATACATATATATAATATATATATCATATTATATTAATAATATATATATATATATATATTATATGATATTAATATAATATATATATACTATATTATATTTATATAATCTATATATTTTTTATATATTATTAACTAATATATAATATATATAGTATATATATAATATATATATATATATATATATATTAATATATATATTATCTATATATAATATATATATGTATTAGATTTTATTATATATATATTATATATATATATAATAATATATACTAAGGTACGCGGTCAATATTCGCTACTAAAAAATTACTTTATAATGAAGTATAGTTATGCCAATATCTGTAACTAATTATCTACTAACATATATACTAATATATATATCCTCAACAACATATATAATTATATTATATTATATATTATATATTATATATATATATATTATAATATATATTAATATATAAATATATATATATATTAATATAATATATATATTATATACTATATATTATATATATATATTTATATATATATATATATATTTTACATATTGTAATAATTATAAAATATATGAAACAATAAAAAGAAGATTATATACTAAATAACTAAAAATAATTAGTCTAAATAATACTTCAAGATATAGAATTGCTTTGTTAGCATTTTTATAATCTTATTTAATTTCTTAAGAGATAAGTTCAGCTAATTCGGGGCTGATTATATATGAAATACAGTTATATGCTACATTACTACTACTAAGACCGCAAATAATAATAAGTAATAAATAATAATAATAAATAATTATAAATAATAAATAATAATATAAAATAATAATAATATAATAATAAATAAATAATAATAAATAATAAAATAAAAATCAAATAATAATGAATATAATAATTATAGAAAATCAATAAATAATTAATATAAGTGAGAAGCTACGTAATCTAATTGAAAATAGCACTCAATCAATAATTAGAAAAGTAAATCATATATATGGTACCACAAAGTAATTATATGGAAAATCATAATTTCAGGAGTGGCAATGAACTATGGATATCCGTAATGATCATTATCACAGAATAACTCATGTATAATACTGAATAATGATATGAATATGATGATCAATAATAATTATAATCATATCATAATATATACATATCTATATATACATGGTGTCATTTTATTAATAATTTAATAATATTTGCAATATATTATAGTCAGATTATGAATACTCAATTATGTAGTACTATTACTTCTAATAAATAATTTCGACTCATGTGATAATAATCTTATCAGGTACATCGATCTACTGATAAGAATTTACATGCTAAAACTAGAAAACCTCAATTCTACGTTGCTTAAGCTCTAACATAGCTATTTCTTATCTATGTAGAAAATAAACCATTCCTAACCTTATTCTAGACATAATATAGATTTCCAGAATCGTTCAAAACTCATGCCAATTTTACATATAAGTTGTAGTAAGTTTAAATAAATAATTTACTGATTGAAAATCAAAAAGCTTACATTATTTGCAATAATCTAGCGGATTATTATACATGAGTATAGTGCAAATACTAAAGATAGTGTAGCCTAGCAAACACAAATATATATTCCATAAAAACATTAAGCATCTTCATTATTTCATAAATTTTCACATGATAGTCCGGCTTAAGTTATGTTTAAGTTAAAAGAGATTACTAGCTATATACGTAAGATATGTTGAAATTACCAACTTGATAAATTTTATAAAACTACTAGCAATTTCCAACTGATGGGAGTTGCACTTCGTCTATCCTACGTCACGTTTATGGGCAAACAGCGATATAAAAAATACTAGGTTTCCTAACCTGTGATGCATTTAATTCACGGTAAGTTGTCTAATAATATTGAGTATATAGTTTGTATCGCACATAAGAAGGATTACTATCCTAACTTTCATTTTGCAATTAAATGACACAATATATATACTAATACAACATTAACTTCTGTAATTCCATCTCAGAATCATTGACCACAGGGTGACTATAATATATAGAGGATCTACTTACAATCATCTCAGGTGTGTAGTAGCTTCTATCATTATACTCTATTTTATCTATGACTTAACATATTACTTATATATATACATTATTGTTTATAATATTTCATCTACTTACTCTATGAAAAATTTTGTCCAAATATTATGATTAAAATAAAACAAATTATAATATGCTTACCATGTCAAGTGAATTTTTAGATTAAAATGTTGTTTATATAGTATCATTATTTAATACTTTTTATTGTGAAGAAGTAGGAGATGTAAATTCCTCTTATGCTTGAATGTTTTTTCGAATCATTAGCATGATTATTTGCAGGTTACACCTTAGATAACCTCATTGATTAACTTATTTTGCAAAATAATTAGTCAGCTTTTTTGATATATTTCATTCATAACCATTCATCCAATTATTTAAACATCACACATTTAAAAATGACAATATATACTTTAGTATTAATATCTCATATACTACTATAGTATATATTATTTGTATAGCGACATCTTACTACACACATTAGTTAATTAAAATTGAATCCTGCCTAGAAGTCATAACAGGCGAAAATATTTATAGAGTATTTATATTATAAATTAATTTAACATCATTTATTATGTTACTCGATATATGTCTTAAATAATAATAAAAAATAACAATATAATAATAATAATAATAATATTAAATAATAATTAATGAAGTAATATTTATGTATTATAGATATATTATATTATACTATACTATAAATATTTGCCAATATATATAATGGCTTGTATTTGGCAAGCTATCCGATAATAATAATCAAGAAGACTCATGACATAATGTATGGAAGTAATTGACATTTCGCATAACATAATACTAATTAATTTTATGTTATAAGATAATATAAGGATATGTACTAATAATAATTAAATAAAATCAATTACAATAAAAATTGCTTACAATAATATTAGATTGTCAGTTTTTACTTATATAATAAACAATAATAATAATAATAATATATAATATAATAAAATAATAGATATATAAAAATAAATCAAATATTAGATAATATTAATAATATAATAATATAATATATATATAATAATAATAATAATAATATATATATAATAATAATAATAATAATAATAATAATAATAATAATAATAATAATAATAATAATAATAATATTAATAATAAAATAATAAAATAATAATAATATAATAATAAATTAATAATAATAATAAATAATAATAATAATAATAATAATAATATATATACATAATAATAAATGAATAATAATAATAATAATATAATTAGTATTATATAAATAATATAATAATAGCATAATAGTCAAAGAATGAAGTCTAGAGAGTGATAATAATTAAATGTATTTGAATATAATAGAATAATAATAATAATAATAATAATAATATTAATAATAAATAATAAAGTTAATGAATATAAATAGTCATACTAGTGATATAATAATAATATAATATTAATAAACTCAAAATATAAAATTAATAATAATTCACTAATGAAACAATAATAAGAAATGCATTTGTTAGATATTCAAGTCTCCTGAAAGCGTATTTCCTCTCTTAATTATTATCCTATACATTAAAATAACCAAAACTATTGATATTATAGGAGAACCGAGCTTTTCCGGTCCGTCACATAACTGACCGACATTTTCAATTAATAATCTTTATTTTAAGACTTTAACAATTTGTTAAATTAAATACCCCCCCCTCCCGCACCCCCCCGATAATTGAGATGAAGTGCAATGCTATAGTCCTCCAGAAAAAAAAATAAAATTAATATAATTTAAATGAATTTTATATATCAAAATGTTAAGAATTAAAAAATAAATGTATTCATTGATAATTCGAAGTATATTAACGGACGAAACTCGGTACTTTGTTAATTAAATCAATTAATTTTATTTTATTCTAGGAAAATTTTAAAGAAAAATTTTCTTCTGTGATAGAAATACTTTCAGGAGACTTGAAAAAAGCAACAAAAATCAATGCAGCATTTTAAAGATTGTTAATTTTTTCTATTAGATATAAAATAATAATATAATCATATTTGTTAATTACTACATAATCATAATAAGTAATACTATATATGATAATAATAAGAATAATTATATAATATAATAAAATATAATAATGATACTTTTATATAAATAGTACTAACAAAAATTAATAATAATAATAAATCAGAGAATAAATATAATAATAATATATATAATAATAATATATAATATAATAATATGATAATGATGGTAATAATAATTATAATAATAATAATATAATTTTTAATAATTATAATAATAATAATAATAATAAAATCAATATATATATAATAATAATATAATAATAATAATTGTCAATTTCAAATTTTAAAAAAAATTTTATAGAAAAAAAATTACTTTATTAAGTTTAATATATATATGTTATTATATAATTCCGGTGTTAGTTATAATAATAATAATAATATAATAATAACTATAATAATAATAATAATAATAATAATAGCATAAATAATAATAATATATATAATAATAATAATAATAATAATAATTCTTGTAATCATATAATTTTGTTGTTTTTTCAAGTCTCCTGAAGATATATCTTCTGACGTAAGAATCATAATGTTCTTAATATTATCCTAAAATACAAATGAAACTATTGATTTAAATATCAGTCCGAGCCTTTCGCTCACGTAAACCTTCTATGACCATTTCAAGGAATAATTTTATTTTTTTAAGATTTTAACAATTTCGTATAAACTAATAACAAAAATAAATAAATAAAATTAATAATTTTAAAATTTACGAAAGTTAACGTACACGACATTTATTGTATTAATTGAAAATGTTTAAAAAAAATTTTATATTCTATATTATATTTTATATTTATCACTGGTATGTGTTTTCTTAAGGCAATGATTCTCAGAGACGCATTCATGGAAAATTAGTCATTTTTTTCTAGTTATGACGGAGAAGTTTTATTTTATATTTTGTTTTCGGGATTTTTTTGTGGTAGTTCTTTCTTTAAAGATGTATTGAAAATCGAACTTTAGACGGGCTTATTTATGAAATGTGGCATTCTAAGTTTGAGGTATAATATAGAATGTAAGAACAAAACTAAAATAACATATTATGTTATTTGAAAGAATTACAACAAGAATTTAATAATAGATATATATATAATCAACATATATATATAATTAAAATAATAATAATATAATATTGCTAAATTAATAATTATTATTATAACATAAGTATAAATATGCTTAAATTTATTTATATATATTATATTATATATTAATATATATATTATATATTAGTATAATATATATTATATATCTATATATATATTGATATTATATATAGATATATATATTACTATATATATATATATATATATATATATATAATATTATATAATTATATATATAATTATGTTATTATTATATATATTATATTATATATATCATATATATCAGAGTATAATCTAAAGATTTACATAGCTTAAATATAACATTTTTAGAATTTGTAATAATTTTAGAACTATAATCCTATATATATATAGTATATGAATCATAGTACTATATAAATATATATATATATATATATATATAATGATATAATATATTGTTATATATATTTATATATGTATATATATATATATATATAGTATATATATATGATATATATAACTATATAATATATATATAACTATATAATATATATATATTATATATATAACATTTGAATGGTCGCCTGCTCCATTTTCTGTATAAAAGTTACAACGCAACATAGGAACTTAGATTTGAACAGACACAAGTAAAACATATCCTTTTTTTTAACTTTTTTTAATTGTCTTGTAGAAAAATTATATTAGCGTTGTATCATAGAGTACCGTACTTTAATCCAGCATGTTAAAATAATTAATGACATCTCCATTATCTGAGAGGTCGTGTTGGCCCTTCTATTATACTAGAATTTGGTGCCTCATGGCTGTTTTATTTTTTTATAAATATTAAATAAATAATTCGATGACTTAAATAATTTATCGGGCTCGCTTCGCTGATGAGTATTCGTCAAACGTGTTACCTTTTTATATGTTTTATTACGAGGCGCTTTTTTATTTTCACATTTTTTTCATCAGAATTTTAGGCTACGAAAAACAGGGTTATCTTACTCATGGGCAAGCGAACTGTGATAGGAACTGCATATCTTTGGTGTCTTTTATGTGGGACTCTCTTCTTTTTCCACAAATTAAGATAAATAAAAAAATTATTTTGTTAAAGACTTTGCCAATAAAAACACAACACACAGTACACACTTCCACCCCGACCATCCTACACACACCAAAATCTTATTTATATATATATATATATATATGAATTAGAATTTATATAATATATCATATTATATATTTATAATCAATAGTATATATATATATTATACTCCTTACTATCATCGGAAATGTATTATATATTATATAAATACTATATTATATATATAAATAATCTTATATATATATCTATATAATTATATTATCTAATCATATTAAGAGGTCTACTAACTAATATATAATTAATCATATACCAAGTGAAATTTTTACGCGCACAAGGATCGATTAAAACATTGAGTAGCGAAAACAACCTATTTAATAGCCAATATTAAATATCACAAAGATAATATAAATGCGGCTTCAAATATAACAGAAGAAATTACTTGCGAGGGGGAGAAGGGAGACCTGAGGAGGGGAAGGGAGATTGAGGGAGGAAGGGAGGGGAGGGAGGGGGAGAGGAGAAAGTTGCGCGCATATCGTTATGGAAAGAAAAGCATCATTTCATCTTAAAATTTTATCAAGATGAAAAGAAAAAAAAAAGAAAGAGTTTCAAAATTCGAATCGAGACAAAACGAAACTCAATCCATGAAACAGTAATTATAAAACGGAATAAATAGAAAAAAAGATCATTTATTATAATACTATACTCCCGAACGAAAATAAATAAATAAAAAGTTAATATCTGAGATACTGGTCAGAAAAAAAGATACAAGAAAATTGCTTTGTAAGGAAATTTTTTATGATTCTATGTATTATTCTTAGGGAATTCATTTTTTAGGGGGAATTCGGCACCAATTTATACGATAGGATAAGAGGGGTTTTATGGGGGGGGATAAATTAGAACACCGATCAAATATTGCTAACTCCATACTGAACTCTACTTAATGTATGACCAATAAAATATATAAATAAAATTAATAATTAAATACATAATAATCAATATTAAAAATAATATTATATAACCTTGATAAAAATTAATATATAATATTACATAAAATAATATAAAATAAATAATAATAATAATAATAATAATAATGGATAATAACAATACAATAACAATAACAATAACAATAACAATAACAATAATAATAATAATAATAATAATAATAATAATAATAATAATAATAATAATAATAATAATAATAATAATAATAATAAATAATTCATTCATTTATTCATAAATATTTATTCAGAATAGAGAAATTTCAACTTGAATATTTAAAAACACAGATACAAATACAGTCTTGTATTATATAGTTCAATATTTATACAATTAAATGTTCAATCTTATATACATAAGGAAATTATCCTTATGGCATGATTCTGCATCTTAAATACTCTTTAAAAATTATGTTCGAATCACCTTAATCGTTGTAAATTACTCGATTCATCTCCAAGTGTTTAATAGAATTATCTCCAAGCGTTTAAGAGCATTATCTCTAGTGTTTAATAGCATTATTTCCAAGTGTTTAATAGCATTGCTCTAAGTGTTTGATATCGAGCAATATCTCCAAGTGTTTAATATCATTATTTCCAAGTGTTTAATAGCATTGTTCTTTGTTTGATATGGAGCAATATCTCAAAGTGTTTAATATCATTATTTCAAAGTGTTTGATAGCATAATCTTCAAGTGTTTAATAGCATTATCTCCAAGTGTTTAACAGCCTTATCTCTAAGTATTTAGTAGCATTATTTCCAAGTGTTTAATAGCATTATCTCTAAGTGTTTAATAGCATTATCTCCAACAGTTTAATATCATTACTTCCAATTGTTTAATAACATTATCTTAAAGTGTTTAACAGCATTATCTCCAAATCTTTAGTAGCAATAGCATTATTTGCAAGTGTTTAATAGCATAATCTCCAAGTGTTTAATAGCATTATCTCCAAGTGTTTAATAGCATTATCTCCAAATGTTTGAGAGCATTTTATTGTTTAATGCATTATCTTCATGTGTTTAACAGCATTACCTCAAAGTGTTTAACAGC
>JABUQX010079768.1:37500-42500 GCA_015478945.1 Trachelipus rathkii
AGTATATATATATATATATATATAATAAATAATATATATATATATATTGATATAGTATACAGAGTATATATATAAATATATATATATATATATATATCATATCTATATATATATATATACTACTATATATATTAAAAATCCTCTGAAAATTCTGTCTACAGGGTGCCTGACCTCAGCTTTTTAATAAACGTGACTATAACATTACACTCTATTTTTTTTTTTTAAAATCTTTCCCAAATTTTACCCGGTTTTACCATAAAAAGTTATAAAAACTGACCTGGTGGGTTGGTGGGCCCCGGCTCCTGGGGAGGTAATCCAGTGCAAGCCTGCCTAATTTCTAGGTAACAACTTACTTATCTATTGGTAGCTAGCTGTACTAGCTTCCCAGAGCACCTCAGATTCTTATGATGGCAACAATGTCCGAAGTTTAAATAACATAAATTTAAATATATTACTTAATTACTTTGCTTACGATAGTCCTGTAATGGCATTACTATCAATAACCTTTAGCAATAGCAATACCATTTACCTTTACATGTCATTCTAGCGGGGAATTGAAGGGACAATGTCTGTTACCAAAATTACATGCTTAATTTGTAAATTTTATACCTATTTTATTTAATTTATTTGCAAATAATACTGAAATGACATAACAAGAATGATTAATATTTCAATTAATTGATCATTTGTTACTTTGTTTCTCTTCAAAAAATAGAAAATTTAAAAAAAAAAACAACCAAAACCCCCCCAAAAAACAAAAAAGCCCCCAGAAATACAATAAAAAATCCAAAAAACCACTGGGCTGGGTTTTTTTTTTTCGTCCGACCCCGGGTTTTTTCCAACCCTGTCTCAAAGTGTTTAATAAAATTATATAAAAAATATTCTTTGCGAAGAGGATATTTTTACATAATTCTATTAAATAAAATATTCTATTTGATTTTTGGAAAGTTGAATTATTATTATAACTTAAAAAGAAGATTTTTTTTTCTGAAATTTTGAAAACATTGATAGTCGAGGAACCAGTGAATAATGAGAATTAGGGAAAAGAGAAGAGGAGGGAGGAGGATGAGATGGGAAAGAAGAGAGGAAGAGTTGAGGAGGAATAAGGAAGAGAATGAGAGAAATCTATTCGTGACTAAAGAGAATATTGGAAAATACATTATAGAAATTCAAGCAAGAAAATGGAAGATAAAAATTGAAAAAATATCGATAAACTAGAAAAGAAATGTATAAACTATAATTTAAAGTAAATAAATAAATAAATAAATAAATAAATAAATAAATAAATAAATAAATAAATAAGTAAATAAATAAATAAATAAATATAATAAAAATTCAGGAAGAAAAAATTGAAAACAGGAGTTAGCCTAAATCTGATTTACAATTGCATTACTGAAAATAGCATAACAAAACTCCCTTCAAAAGGAAAACATGAATTAATAGAGTTTAGAAAGAGTTATCGTTCAAAAATTCAAAAAGCGATTGGGAAATTGCAAAGAGAAAAAGTGATTAAGCACTTCGGCTTTTAAAAAAAAAAAAAAAAAAAAAAAAAAAAAAAAAAAAAAAAAAAAAAAAAAAAAGTTGAGGAGAGAAAAATTATTTTAAAGTTTTAAAGTGAGTTGCCCTTACTCCATATAAGGAATGATAATTGTCTCATAAAGAGTGAATATATGAGGTGGAAACAGAAAAGTAGTAGAAAAATATGACGCAATTCGAAAAGAAAGGCCAGCCTTACCGACCTCTTTATAAGCTTAAAGTGAAAACTCGTCGTAGTCAGATAAACCCACCCTAGGGCTTTACGGGACTGCGACGTACTTTCACTATGGCAGTTCGTCAATGTAGGGCTCATCCCCTGGCCCAGGTGATCCTCAACCATACCCCCTCACAAAACCCCACCATTCACTCCTATTATGCACCTTCTTCTCGCATCTGCCAAACTCACATTCATCTCCTTCAGGCATTCCTTCACTGTCTCAATCCACTTTTTCTTCGGTCCCCCAGCCGGTCGATTCCCAGCAAACTCACCACTTTCTATCCGCTTAACCAACCGACTATCATCCATCTTTTCCACATGACCAAACCATCTCAATGTACTTTCATTTATTTTCTCGTTTACTCCTTTCTTCACACCACACAACTCCCTAATGCGTTCATTCCTCATTATATCCATTCTTCTCACACCTAAGAAGATTGTCCATCTGAACACATTGTACTTTAGGTCTGACCCTCTTATTCCAGACCATAGTTTCACTGTTATACATCAACACTAGTAACAACATACCCTCATACAAGAACCTAGCGCACTCAAGACCAATCCCTTTATATCATCCAAGAACCTTATTGCACCAGCCACCATCCTACCATTCACAACTTTCCTACTACACTCTACATCATCCGTTCCCTTTTCATCCAACATATATCCTAAAATTTAAACTCAGACACTTGTTCCAGTTGCTCACCATCCAATATAACTTCACACCGAGGACTGTCCTCACTCACGACCATAACCTTACTCTTATCAACGTTTACTTTCAAACCCCTCCTTTTACACACCCTGCCAAATCCCTACCTATCCTCTCAAACTCTCTTCAGATTCGCCATACAAAACGAAATCATCCGCACATAATAGGTGGGGCACCCTCCACTCTTTTCCATTCTCTATCATTCTAACACCTTTCCTGCCACCCCCACCTCTAATTCTTTCAAAATCCCATCCATATACAAATTGACTGACCAAGTATACATAACAAATCCCTGTCTCACACAGCTAATAATATTAAACCAGTCACTTTCAACTCCATTTATTCTTTTCACACGCTTCACTATCGTCGTACATACTTTGTGTTCATTCAAAAGCCTACCAACGACCCATAATATCACAACACCTTTTTTTTTTTTTTTTTTTTACAGTTGTTCCCCCACCACTCACGGGCAGAGCCCTATTCAGGGAGGGGGTGTTACACGCCAAAATTGCATCCGCTAGCGCAAATTACGCAGATGAGCACAGACGCAGGCTTTAAAGTGAGGGAGATTAAATTTCAGCAGGGAAAACACAGAAGATGGAAGAGAGTTCACACAGAACAGAGGTGGCAGGAAAGAAGGAAGCACCGCAGCGAACCAGCCTGGAGTATTTACCAATATCTACACAAAAATCGTGACGCAGACACATCACCCCTTGTGCTACGAGGGCGGCGTCGTAAAGGTGGTGGTACGCGAGTGGTTATTTCCCTCGAACACCTGCCGCTACGATACTTATAGAAAAGAGATAAAGCACCAACATCTCGCCGCAGAGATAGGAGTGTCAAGTGAAGTGGAAAGTAGCAGAACAGTTTATAAGCCTTTGGCTTTTGAACTCGACCTGTCCAAAAGCCGGGTGAATCCAGAGCCCCCCAGATATGCAGAACAGTACTCCAACAAGGCGGATGAGACCCATTGTATAGCTGGGAGTAACTGAGAAGAGGAAAATAGTCTCGCAGTCTAAAAAAAACTCCCAGTTTCTTTGAGGCCGCCCTAGCAACCGTAGTGATGTGAGGTTTCAAGACATTTTTTTTTTATGTTGAGGCCAAGGATGTTTATATTTGTCAACAGGAGAGACTGACCGAGAACCGTCGAAAGGCGATAAGGAAGTTTAGAAGGTTGTTTAGGATGAGGAGATTTGTAGAAGTGAGTTTTAAAGAATTAAATTTTCACAAGGTTGAGACGACCCCATCGAAATTTCTATCGGCAGATCAGCTGAAGAATAGGAATCGGAAAATGAGGACCGAGAGGCAATTCTAGGAAGTAAAAGAGGAGCCAAATTTGAAATGAGTCTAAGAATGAAGGGTCGAGTCATCGGCATATGATGGATAGAGTTATGTGCAATAGAAGATCATTTATGAAAAGTAGGAATAAAGTAGGAGATAAAGAAGAACCCTGAGGAACACCACTATGACAGAAGAAAAAGAAGAAAGAAGTCGCCCATCAACCACAGCCGATATTGAGCGACTAAAGAAAGCTAGACATAAGTAAGCAAGAAAAAGGAGGAAACCCAAAGAGGGCTTTGGAGAGCAGTGGACGCGTGCCAAAACCCGGTTCAAATGCTGGATTATGTCAAGCGCCACCACGCAGTCTCCCGTAGTTCCTAAGAGCCGTGGAAACCATAAATCGGTTAAATAGGAAAGTTATATCGCCAGTAGACCTTGAACGCGGAAAGCCATATTGGCGATCGGAAAGAAGAGAATGAGTTCCAGATGGTCTAAGAAGTGAGAGTTGAGAAGTTTCAAAGATCCTCAGATAGAATACAGTGAGAGCATGGGCGATAGTTAGGAAGGATCAGAGCTGCTTCCTTTTTTCGGAATAGTTGGACATGTGCGTGCTTCCAACACTGAGGGGAAAGTGCTAGTATTGAGACATAGAGAATTATAGTTGAACGAGGGGTCGGGGTCAGCACGTAAGCACATTTCCTCAAAACTCGGGGGGAGGAATGCATCCGGGCCACCCGCCTTCCTAACGTTCATTTAGATCTCAGGAGCCCATTTTGCACCCGATTCAATGTAATCCCAGGCCAAGACAATAGGACACCTGGAGAGGCAGAAGAAGGAGGAGGAGGAAATGCCAGAATTCGTCCAGGGTTGAGTTAGAGGAAAATAGGAGGCCCGAAGAGATTGGCCTTTTCGTTGGAGAGTTAGCGACGGAGCCATCAGATCGAATAAGAGGAGGAACAAGGCAGATTTACAGAAGTTATTAGAGATGTTTTTGGCAAGAAGGCCAGAAAGATTTATCAGTAGGAGAACCAGAAGTTTAGCGTTCTTTCGTGTTGATGAAAGCCCCGGCTTTGGCTCGTCGAAGGTATCCCTGCAACGATTTTACTGAATGAAAATTAGCGAGAGTGATAGAAGAACGAGAATTTTTCCACTCCCGATACGCGCTGTCTCTAGCCTGAATGGCCAGAGAACAAGGACGATCCAACCATGGATTATGAGGAGAAAAAAGATTTAGTTCGAAGAAGGAATGAACCTGCT
>JABUQX010079769.1:0-12500 GCA_015478945.1 Trachelipus rathkii
ATAAATTTAGGGTTTATGTGTATTTTCTTTATATCCCCATCATCTATCCCGAAAGGCAGCCTCACTCCTTTTTGATTTCAATTATTGTAGTTCCGGCTTTTATTTTATTGGTAAAATCCGCTACATATTTGTGGCGCCCAACGTGGGGCTGTCTCGAAGGATAGGTGAGGGGGCGTAGTGTAAAGTAGTAATAGTAGAAAGTAGTAAGGTAGTAATAATAGTGTAGAAATGGCTACGGTTGAGGAATTGAGGGTGGAGGTAGAAAGGTATAAGGAAGCTTTGCGAAAAAAGGAAAAAGAGAATGAAGAACTGATTGAGAAGGTGAGAGAACTATCAGAGGGAATGAAAGAGATAGAGAAACGAATGGAGGAGAAAATGGCTGCGAAAATAGAGGAAATGATGAATAAAAGGTTTGCTGATGGGATTGGAGGGAATGGAATGAATGGAACCCAACAAAGGGTGACCTCTACTCCAAAGGTGGTAAATGTAAAGAGGAATGGGAAAGGGGAAAAGAAGGACGAGAGAGTGAAGACCAAAGATGATGAAAAAGTGATGAAGCAGGATGATGAGTTAAGTGATGTGACTGAGGATGATGGGGATGGGAATGGAGAGAAGGATGTAAATAAGGTGGTGAATCAGAAAAATGAGAATGGAAAAAAAGAGAAAAAGGATAAAAAGAAGAAAAAGACTTCCAAGAACAGGAGACATGAAAGAAGAATGAAAAGTAAAAGTATCGATTCATTATATAGTAGTTCGGAAGGTGAGTTGAATGTGTTTGAGGGGAAATGAGACGGGATCTGGTTCTGAATCTGAGCGTAGAGTGAAAAGGAGTGTGCTGATTCGGGACATCCCAAAAATTAATAAATTTAATGTGTATGGTATATGAAAGAGGTTGAGGAGTTCTTTAGGGAATATGAGGGTTATTGTAGGGAGAAGTTTGATGAGAATAAGGTTTTTTGGGTGAAAGAGTTGGGCGAATTTTTAGAGGGGCGAATGTTGGAATTTTATAAGGCTGTTAGTGTGGGTGAACCAAAGTATGAAGTGGTAAAACAGAGGATAATGGACCAGGTTGTGAGAGTGAAAGGGGGAGTGAAGTATAGAAAGGTGAATGATTTTGATAGCAGGCTAGGCGAAAGAAATGAAAAGGGATTGATATGGTACTAAATGATTGGAAACCCAAGAGAAAGAAGTTTGGGATTGATGATGTGGATGGAATAAAAGTGATTGTTAAAGAAGTTTTAGAGATCGGTTCCGAATTCCTAGTGGTGGAGTATGTAAATTTGCGAAGGAAAGAGAAAATGAGATGGGCGGAGAGCGATTGACTTGGGAAGATGTTTTGGAAATCGTAGAAGATAGGGGAGTTTGGCTATGAAAGGAGAGAGGAGAAAATGAACGACATGAGGTGTATGGGGTAGGGAAAGGTGCATACGAATGGGAAGGGCCACACCACCCTCAGTATAGATTTGCTAGAGACTGCCTCCTGGAAAAAGCTAACCCCACATGAAGTGAATTGTGAAGGTTTTGGAAGATTTTTACGGTGGTTTTGGAGATGACGAAAGACAGGTGAATGTAGGTGGTGTGAATGGTGTAAATAATTTTGCTGGTCGTCAAGTAGGAGGAAATGTGAATGTGAGGGGGAACGATGGTTATAACCAAGGTCAAGGGTATAATCAGGGTCAAGGGATTAGAGGTCGTGTTAACCAAGAGAATGTGGGTGTGAATAGGGATGTGAAGTGTTTTCGTTGTGGGAAAATGGGTCATACGATTTCGAATGTAGATGGGCAACTGGTGCTTGTTTTAGTTGTGGGCAAGTGGGTCATTTGGCCATGAACTGTGCGGACCCGCAAAGGGCTGGGTGTAGGAGATGCGGAGGTGTGGATCATTGGGTGCGTGATTGTCCACAGGGAGTAAGAGCGAGGCAACCGGTATGTGGGAACTGTGGTATCGAGGGGCATTTTTCTAGGATGTGTGGGTCCCCTAGAAACACTTGTACGAAATGTGGGAAAATAGGGCATGTGGCTGGAATGTGCTGGAGTGTGAGGCAACCAGGAGGGGCAGGTCAGGTTAATCCTGGTGTGCTAGGGATTGGTAATGGTGTTAGTGGTCCGGTTCAACCGGTTAGTGGTCAGGCTGTTGGAATGAATAGGAATGTAAATGTGAGTGAGGCAGGGGTGAACACTGTACAAAATCAGGTAAGAATTAACAATTCGGGAAACGGGTTGCCTTGAGGGTTGCAGCTGGTGAACCCTCAGGTGAGATTAGGTTGTCACAGATAGGGGATGTAAGTGTCGATGTGTTTTCAGTTGGTCCTGTGAATGAATGTATGAGTATTAAGGTTTATTGTGGAGGTATTGAGGTTCGTGCTTTGATTGATACTGGGTGTATGGTTAGTGTTGTGTATAAAGGAGCATATGATAGGATGAATATAAGGGAAGATCAGAAAGAAGTCGGTAGGGGTCATATTAAAGGAATTAGTAATGTGTTGATACCGGTGGAAGTAAAATTTAGAGAGAGCGTTAGGATAGGAGGACTAGGCATGGAGGAGAGTGAGTTTTTTGTGATTGATAGTAGGAATGAAAAGTATGATGTGTTATTGGGATATAAGTTTTTGAGTGTGAATGGGATAGTTATTCATCCTGATCGAAGGATGATAGAGAAGAAGGTGAATAAGGATGGAACATGTCAGATGTATGTGAATGATTTAGGGAAGGTAGATGTGAAATTGGTTAAAGGCGTGGAAGTGTTTGCTTTAGAGGATAGGTCCTTGAAGACGGACGAAGTAGTAAGTGTGAAAGTAGGAATGTGGGTGTGGATGAAAACCAGAATAGCATGTTTCTGGTGGATGGTTATGATGCGAGGTATAGGGTGAAAAGGGTTGCACATGTATTTGATGGTATAATAGATTTGAATAATCCTAGGGTATGTATGCAGAAGGTGCCTGATGTGAAAAAGAAGAGAGTGAGAGGTATAAGGGTTGGTGATGTAGTTGGTAGTTTGTATTCTGTTTTTGTATTAGAGAATTCGAGAGAGAATGAATGCTGTGTGTTTGCTGGTGATATTGAGAAGAAAAAGGATTGGGTGTATGATGAAATGGTTGATAAAGTAAAATTACCGGAAGGTTTGAATGAAGTGAGGAGACAAAAGGTTTTACGAATGCTATGGGAAAGGAGGAAAGCGCTGAGTCAGGGCGATGAGGATTTTGGGGATGCGAAATTGCCTGCGTTTCGCATAGTGTTAGCGGATGACACCCCAATATATCAACGTCCTCGGCACTTTCCTCCCCCGTTGCGAATGAGATTGAAGAGCAGTGTGAAGAGTTAGAGCGAATAGGTGTGTTGGAAGAGAGTGAGAGTCCGTGGAATAGTCCGATTGTGCCTGTGCGAAAGCCTGATGGAAGATTGAGGTTATGCATTGATTATCGTAAGGTGAATGAAAAGACTGTGAAAGATAGGTTCCCTATGTGTGTAGTTTCAGAGTGCGTGTATAGTATGTATGGAAAGAAAGGATCTTGTGCGTGGGTACTATCAGATGCCAGTGGAAGAGGATAGTAGGTGTGTGACTGCCTTTTCAACTGCAAAGCGGCATTATCAGTTTAGAAATTTGAGCTTTGGGTTAGCGAATGCTCCAGCAGCATTCCAGAGGGCGATGAATGTGGTTATGAATGATTTTCCCAGTAAGAATGTGATGGTGTTTATAGACGATATATTAGTGATGAATGAATCTTTCCCTGAGCATTTAAAGTTAGTGAATGATGTGTTGAAAAAGTTAGAGGAGATAGGTATAAAAGTGAAAGTTGAGAAGTGTGAGTGGTTTGCGGATGAGGTTGAATTCTTGGCACAAGGTGTGTGCGACTGGTTTAAAGAAAGCGGAAAAGTTTATTGAGAAAGTCTGACAGTTTCCAAAGCCGAGGTGAATGTTAGAGAGTTTGAGAGACTTAGGTTTGGTAGAATTTGGAAGGAAGTTTATGAAAGATTGTTCGGGAGTGATGAAACCTTTGACTGAATGGACTGGGAAAAAGAAGAGTACAATTGTGAAGTGGAATGATAGAATGAATGAAGCGTTTGAAAAGTTGAAAGCGGAAGTCGCAAAGGATGTAGAGCTGGCTTATCCGGATTATAGTGAGAATGCGAAACCTTTGGAAGTTTATACGGATGCAAGTGGGTATTGTATGGGGGGTTGTTTGATGCAAGAACAGGTGATTGGGATTGAAAGAAAACGAGTGATTGCATATGTTTCGAAAGCGTTTAGTATGACAGAGCGAAAGTATTCCACGATTGAAAGAGAGTTGGCTGCTTTGAGGTTTTGTCTGAATCTGAAGTCGTTGCGTCCGTTTTTGTATGGGATTAAGTTTGTTGTGCGAACGGATCACCAACCCTTTATGTATTTGCAGAGAATGAGGATAGTTGATAGTCAAGAACTTTGGAAGATTTGAGTGATTTTGATTATGTGGTTGAGTATGTGCCGGGTGAAAGAAATGAGATTGCTGATTTGATGTCAAGAATGCCTGGTAGTGAGAATATGAATGAAAAGGTAGTAATAGACCCGGAATATTTGCCTAAGGGATTGATGAAGGGAAAGGAAAGTCAGGGTGGGGGTGATTTAGCTAGGGATAGGTTGGTTTCGAGAGTGCCTGAGAGTATGGAAGAATTGCGGAGGGAAGTTATGACTGAGGTGTGTAAGAAACCTGAGCAGATAGGGATTAGGAAGGTGAAATATTTTATGAAGGAGTTAAAGGCTATGTGTAATGTAGGTGTGCTTCCGGTGCAAGAGGTATTGATTGTTGTGAGTAAGTTGTTTAAGATAGTTGTATGTGTTCAATATGGTGGTGAGAGACCGGTTTTGTATAGGAGTGAGGGTGTAAGTGGTGCTAAAGTGGGTGAGCTTCATTTACAGTGTTTAAGTGGCATACACTATAATTGGGTAATTGAGAAAAAGAGTTATGATAGGAAGTATGTTTTGGAATCGGAGTTGGAGGAGTGTCTGTTAGAGGGTGATGAGGATGTGAAAATGATTTGTCCAGGGGAAATCGAAGAGGTTGTGTATTGCGAGCATGGGATAAGTGGAAGAATGGAGGTGAAAGTGCAGGTGAATGGGAAGGTATTTTGTGGACTGATTGATACTGGGGCTCAGATTTCTTTAGTGAATGCGTCTGTGGTACGAGAGATTGAGCAAGTAACATGGCAGATAGAGAGGAGGAGTACGAATGTGAAGATCAAAGGGATTGAGTCAGGTGATTTTGTCGCTTTTGAAGAGGTTTTGTTAAAGGTAGAAATAGGAACGCTAGGGGAAGTGGAACATAGGTTTGTTGTGCTGGACGAGGAGCGAATGCCGTATTGTTTTGTTTGGGATTGACTTTTTGAGGGTGAATAGGTTGTCTGTAGATGTAGGGAATGAAAGGTTGTTGAAGGGAAGTCGAGAAATTGTTAGAATGCAGAAGGAGAATGTGTGTGTTGTTGATTTTGTTGGCATGGTGAGAGTTGGTGTGGGGGATGAAGAACTGTTAAGCATGAAAGATATCGAGGTAATGCAAGAGGAATGTCTTATGGTCTGTGAGCTGAGAAAATGTATTTTGTCGGGTAAAGAAGTGTGCAGGTGGGGACCAGTTGATAGAAGATTTTAGGGTATTTGCGAAAAGGTTTGTTGTGTGTACTAATGTGGTGTATTATATTCGGAAAGTAAGAGAGGAGGATTTGTATGTACCAGTGTTTTCTGTAGTTGGAACAGTAGGGATGACGTTAGTGATTCACCGTAGGTTTGGTCACATGGGGAAGTTTAAATTGTGGGAATGTATGAAAGAGAGAGTGTTTAACCCTTGGTTAAGGAAGATAGTGAATGATGTTGCAAGGAATGTCAGAAGGGAAAGTATCAGAGAATGTATGTAAAACCTCCTGTGTACCTGTGTTACGAATGGATGTGAATGAACCCTTTTGAGTTAGTCGTGATTGATTGTGCTTTGCCTGTGACTGCGAGTGGGTATGTAGGAATGGTGGTAATGGTGGATCACAAAAGTAAGTTTGCGTATGCAGTGCCGGTGAAGAATAAAGACTAGTGGGTGATTGGGCAGAAGCTTCCTTGCCATGCATGTAAACCGAAGCGAATGTTGAGCGATAATGGACCAGAGTGAGTTTGTAGGGCAGGCGTTTGAACAAATGTTGAGTGATTGGGGCATTGAACATGTGAGAACGACGCCGTATATGCCGAGTTCGAATGGGTTAGCAGAGAGAACGATTCGGACGTTGAGTGAGATGTTACGAATGATGAGTGAAAGAGAGAATGATTGGGACTATTGGTTAGGAAGTGTGTTGTGGGCTTATAATATGACTGTGCATAGAGCAACTGGTATGTCTCCTTGTATGTATGTGATGAATTTTGAGAAGTTTGTAAAACCCAGGCTTGGGTTACCTGAAGGCGATAGGGACGTTTGGAGAAAGGGTAGTTTAAAGTTTGCCAGTTTTAAGGTAGGGGATAAGGTTTTGAAGGAAGTGATTGAGAAAGGTCGGTTGAACGTGAGTAAGATGAAAGAAAAGTTTGAGGGACCGTATGTTGTGAAAAGGGTTATGTCTAATGGGGTTAGTTATGTGTTGGAAAGTGAGAATGATAGTATGAATGAGTTTAGGGCCCATCAAGTCCAGTTGGGGCCGTGGAGGGAACCCCCGGGTTATTTAAAGATTCATCCCGTATATAAGTTTCTGGTGAATGAGGAGGACTTGAATGAGAATGGGGATATAGTGGATGATTTGTGGTTAAAGGGGAAAGAGTTAGTGTTGGTGGAAGAGATACGGAAAAAGAAGCGCAAAAGAGGAATATCAGGTAATGTGAGTAGGTTAAAGGTGTTATTTAACGATGATAATGAGAATGATGAGTATTTTTCAGGGTTTTGGTGGGACAATGGGAATAACAAGCAGAGTTTAAAGAAAAGTACTTACACAGTTTGCAAGTTTCCGTTGGATGAAAATGAGAGTGTGTTAGCAGGATTGAGAAATATCAGAGATAGGAGTGTGCATATGGAAGTGGATGATTTGAGTAAATTTTGTGTGGAATTGGATGAAGTAGTGAATGTTATAAAGGCGAATGCCAGGATGAGAGAGATCGAGAAAGAGATTGCAGAAATGTCTGAGCTATTACCTAGGGAAGGAAGTGTGAATGAAGTAGGAGAGACTGATGAAAGAGCGGAAGGTGGGAATAAACCCAGTGAACAAGTGAAGGAATATGAGAAACCGTTTACTAGGAGTAGAGGTGTTGTAAAAGAGTATGATTGGGTGATGACAACGGCGTTATGAATGAGTGGTGATTGTTGGGATTAGAATTATGAGACAAACTTAGGTAGGAGGGATGTGGTGTTTCGGTTAGTTAGGATTTTTTTTTTGTCTCATAATTAATTGTTTTTTTTTTTTTCTTTTTTTTTCTTAGGGTATGAGAGACGCACAATTGAAAGGGAGAAGAAGATGATAAGCTTGCCTTGCCTGAAGATAAATGAAGGAACACATGAGGGAACTTCAACCAACAAGGAAAGTTCCAGGGAGTTGCAGTGAAAAAGTGTTATATTAGTGCGATTTTAAAATTTAAAATTTCAAGGGAATTAATAATTTAAAGTTCATTTATTTCCTTTAAAGTTATTTAAAGTTAAATTTGATTTTACAAATAAAAGTAATTCCTTTTAATGTTCTTTTCAGTTAGTAAAACTTTGGATTTATTTTGTTTGAATTGAATTTATTTTGTTATTGAATTGAATTGTTTTGATTTGGAATTTATTAACTGAATTTGGATAATTTATAATATGAATAATGAATTAATGAATATGGATACTTGCGTAAAATGGATGGACTGACTGGACGTTATGTTACAAGGGATTGATGTCTGTGGAATCTTTTTCTAAATTTTCAAGGGTAAGGGTAATTTTGGTTTGTTATATTACTTTAATGGATAATTGAATTATTATATTATTATTGTTCGTATTTTATTAGTATGGGTAATATACTTAACAACTTAACATAGTCGACTTTGTTTTTTTGGATTCCAGTATTGGGCTGCTTTCTTGGTGTGATATTCACAAGGTGACCGTTCTTGAGGTGGTCTACTTAGCGGTTGAAAAAGGGAAAGGAAAACAAAAACTGGTCACTAACATTGGCCAGGTAGCTATTAAGTTGGTTTTGTTTTATTTAATTATTTGATTTTGTTTCTTTAGTATTTTAAATTACATTTAATTCAATTTCATTTAATTTATTTTTAATAATTTTCTATTATTTCTTTATTTGACTATTTTAAAATCGTTGAGTTGATTATTTCATTTAATCTTTAATTATTTTATTTCATTTAATTGTTTCAATGTGGAATGTTAAAGTTTGTTCAAGAGATTTTTTTTTTAATTATTATTATACTTATTAACTTACTATCATGATTTTTTTTCTTTACATTATATTGTTAGAATGTTTTGTTTTTTTTGTATCATTTCAGTTTTTTTTCCGGATTTAGTCTGACTGAGTTTTTGGAGATCGCATTCACTCGGATGGTCTTCTCTTTGGATAGGTTCGGAGTTGCAGTTTTTTGGAAAAGGATTCCTGTTTGAGGTTGGATTGTCTGTAATCGGGTTATCAATTGGTAAAGAGATATTGGTACCGGGAACGGATCAATTTATTTGGTGTAATTCACCGATAATAAAAATTAAATTAAAGGACCCAAACCCAAATTCGACAAACCTTAAAAACAAAACTGAAAAACCAATGAAAGAGAGAAACCGAAAAAGACAAAATAAAACAAAGTAAACAGAGAGGGTAAGAGAAGAATAAAACTTAAAACGAAACGGAAAAGACAAACTACAAAGGGAAATGTGAATGTAGAGAAACATTTTCAAAAACTTTAACAAAAATATTTTGAAAACAAAAACCATTTTGAAAACTTAGACAAAACATTTGGACAATTTGAAAAAAAAAACATTTTAAAGAAAAATTAGAATTAGTAAATTAGAATATTAGAAAGAAACATTTAAAGTTACTTAAAACATTTAAAAACTTAAAAACTTAATTACGAGTGCTGTGTAGTGCAAACTAAAACTGTTTCTATAATTAATTTGAAACCAAACTATTTGCTTTGCTTAAGATTGACTTTTTATATATTAATATTCATTGCGTATTTAAATTTGATTTTTGTTCATATATTTATATGTCTGTAGGTATAAGGTCTATGTTTAAGGGTATTATGGTAATACTGTATAAGGTAGAGGGTCTTTTGGAGTAATTGGTAGTGATAACATATAGAAAGTGGTGTAGGGTAGTGGTACAGGGATATCGTAGTGATATCGGGATACCTTATAGATTTAAGAAATTGTAAGTTTAAGGATTTTTTTTGTCTTTTTTTGTAATATCGGTATCGGGTCGGATATTTTTTGTAATAAATTTAGGGTTTGTGTGTATTTTCTTTATATCCCTATCATTTATCCCGGAAGGCAGCCTCACTCCTTTTTGATTTCAATTATTGTAGTTCCGGCTTTTATTTTATTGGTAAAATCCGCTACAACTTGAAAATTTTAAGGCGTTTTATCGAGACAGTAAGCCGCCACATGCTCCTCTTGTTACTTCAAAAACACTGAATTATAATTTAAGAACTCTTATTATATTAAAAATTGCTGCAATTTTATATTTTTGAAAAGCTAAAATAAAAGACCGTAAATATTTTTAGAAAACTAAGAAAATAAAAGACATTGAAGGTGATAGTTTAATTTTACTTACTCAACAGCTTATTCACTTTTTTTGATTTTTTTTCTATGGAATAATTAGAATTATTATAAAATTTTAAACAATAATAAATTCTCATTACCACAAACTTCTTCAAAGCAATATTTTCAATTTCTGAAGAACAAAAGTTGTAGGAGATTTTATTTTTAATATGATTCACAATAAAACTTGTCAAGTTTTGATTACTGAAGCACTTATTAAACAATTTTGAAAAAATCGTTTCACACGCTATAAAAAATTTGAAAAAGTTATTCGAACACAAAATTAAGCCTTGGAACTCTGTTAAATGTTCATATTGTTTCAATCTAGTAAATAATAACTCGTCATTTAAGATATTAGATACAGATGTCAAATCGCACACATTACAGACCTTTGATTTGTGACGCATTAATATTTTTTTTGCCAATGCTCCACAAACATATCTCATACCATTTAGCTCATTTACATCATCTAAACATGTCGATGGAAAATAAATGTCGCACTTGCCTGGCAGTGGAACGTTGCAGCTCTCATTATTGTTTACATTACAGTCATTAATAGTAATCAGGTCTGATGACAATAAATTATGGGAATCATCATCTTCACAGTTTTTCAATGTGCTAATTTTGACGAGAGAATTTACCGCCGCTCTTTTAAAAAGGGATTCAAACTGGGAACATGTCGGGTTGTCACTCCAACCTCCAGATCCTCTAATGTCCCCGAAACAATTTTCTAAAGGATCTTGACATAGCCTGCGTGTGTATATGTATTGAAAATTGAAGGGCATCAACTCTTGTAATATCAATTGGACACCGTTAATGGCTTGAATCCAACCACTTACAAATCTAAATCTAGATGTAACCATACTCTGTCCTTGGAAATCCCTAAATATTTTCCAACCTTCTACCCATGCTTTCATTTCTGAAAGAAATGACCATCCCTGGCTTCCAACACGCAGTTCTTTATGATAAGGCGTTCTATCCTTCTGTGAAGGGGATGAGTTTAAGACGTCAAACAAGTTATTAATATTTGAACAAAACTGTGATGTAGCAATGCTATCTTCATCTATCATTCCTTCCTGTCTCATCTTCAATAAAGCAATACTTACAGAGCGACTTAAGACCTGAGCAGCCAATTTTACTTTCATTTTACCACCAAAGGGTGATAAATTTATATGAGCATCTTTTATTTTCGGTATATAGGGAAAATTGCGCTTCAATGCTACATTATAAGCATCTTTTATATGTTTCCACTGAACAATTCCCTCATTTGTGGAAACATAATTAGAAAATATCGCATTTCTAGTGCTTTTTAATAAATGAGGAACGTCTGGAATAACAACAATCTTACGATTTTCAAACTGAAAGTGGGGATTTGATTTTGTCACACCCAGATTCTTAAATAGCAGAGAAAAATTACTTGCTTGATCAGATGTTATACAAATTACCCTAAGTCCAATTTCGTCCAATTTAGATAGGCATGTAAACATTAAAGACTGTAAATCCGTTGCTTTAACTGGTCCAGAACTAAATACATAACCAATTAATTGCTTCCAATTTCCAGTTAAACTTCTAATCATGAAGCATAGAGCGGATGTTGCGGGAATGCAAGTTCTTTTTCCATAGCCAAAATCTTCCAAACCCAGAATTAAATCTCTTCGGAGATTAAGGAGCAAATTTTTTTTCAAACTTATTTCATCCATTAGTAGAACAACAAATTTATCGGACTCCTTTAAGTTTACCAGTGCGTTCTTAATGCAATTGTTAAGTTGGTGATCAAACCCTGGTTTAACGGAAGCTAAGTTAAGAAATCTTATTAAAGTGTCCGTAGATGGAAGTTTCAAAATTCTTCTAATAAATTTATATGTCCTTGGACTTTTAAGATAAATGCTGAGACATAAATTTTTAATTGCTACTGACCAGTGTCGTTTTCCACTAAGTGCGTTTTAATTAGTTTCGCTACTAAAACGCAGGTAGATTTATTGCAATATTCATTTACAGTTTTTTCATTTAAATTTAAAGAGGTACTTTTCATCATTTTTATGGTGGACTTCAAAGCAGCATTTCTTTTCTTCAAGTATCTGATGTGACATGCTTTCGCGTGTAAAGCTTTTCTAAGACGAATCTTCCTAGGCGTGTTGGCAGTTTCTGACGAGCATCTTTTCGGAACGCTGCCCTGAATTTCAACATCTTGAATAATTTTGGAATGACACTGCAAATTAATATAATATATATATATATATATAATAATATATATTTATAATATATATATTATATATATAATAATATATATATATATATATATATATATATAATATATATAATAATATATATATAATATATATATATATATATATATATATATATTATTATTATATATATATTATTCTTGAACGCTTTATCCACTTTTCAGAGGGTAACACGGGAGACTAACAGGAAATCAAAAACTTTTCAAGGCCAGTTATCCCAAACCCCAGACAAGCCCACCAACGTGTTCGCCAGTCGTTTAATTCTCGACCCCCAGGTAGATAAAACATCCCACAACTACTACGCGGAGGATGAACTAGCGTCTCTCGTATAATCACGCATCGGGCGATGTCACCTTGCGCCACGAGTCCCGTTCTTTATATATATATATATAATATAAAATATATAATATATATATATATATATATATATATATATATATATATATATATATATATATATATATATATATATATATATATATGAGAGAGAGAGAGAGAGAGAGAGAGAGAGAGAGAGAGAGTGGATCAAATCTTTATTTTGA
>JABUQX010079769.1:20000-25000 GCA_015478945.1 Trachelipus rathkii
ATTTGTCAAGCTCTGCACACTTGTCTCTCCAAAGTCTAAAGGGCGTAAGATCTTAAATCAGTTAGATAGGATAGTATGTCACCAGTTGACCTCGAGCAATGAAAGCCTATACTGGTGATCTGAAAGAAGGAAATGAGATTCCAGGTGATCCGGGAAATGAGAGTTAAGATAAGTTTCAAAAGATTTTAGACAGAATACAGATGAGAGTTGTAGGGCTACAGTTGAAGGATCAGAGCGGCTAACTTTTATCGGGATGGGTGGACATATGCGCGCTTCCAGCATTGAGAAAAAGTATTATTATTAAGACATGAGAGCAGAGTTGAACAAGGACAGGCATCAGCTCAGACGCACACTCCCTCAAAACACTGGGAGGAATGCCATCAGGGCACTAGCCTTCATGACGTTCATAGAACTCTGGGTCTTATGCACCCGATCATGTGTAATGACAGTCAGAGACATGGGAAACCTGAGAGGAGAAGGAGTAGGAGGAGGGACCCTAGTGGTTGTCAATATCGTACATAATATACACTTACTAGGCTACTACCAGGTAGCTTCTTACTGTTTTCTTAATTCTAATGTTCTAAAAATTCAAAAAATATAGCTATGATACATACTAACTACACTACAAACTTTAATAATTTTGTCAGAACAAAAACATGAAGTTTTACTTTAAGTAACTATAAATCCGCCCATTTTTCTTAGTCAATATACAATAAATGATGTTCAAACCATCATATACCTATCCAATCCTTTCTTAAATGTTGAAACTGACTCTTAGTAGTGCACACTGCTTCTATTTCCATAACCCACTTTTTAATCCACCATGTACCGCACTTCCACATATTCAACATGCGATAATTTTTGCATCAGCTTATGTGGGAAACCTTATCAAAGGCTTTGTTGAAGTCTAAATATATAATATCAGCTGGATCTCCTCCTCGGTCAAAGCAGTCAGTAATGTATTCCATACATTCTAAGAGGATTGTCTTACATGATCTACCAAGGTGGTAATCATACAACAACATCTTATCATCAAAATATTTCTCTATGTGACCTTTCAGTAACTTTAAAATAAATTTTCCACCCAAAGTTCCAGAGATGTTAACCATATATATATATATATATATATAATATCTTTATGTATTTTTATTACATATATATTATACTAATATATATATAATTATATATATATATATATATATATATATATATATATATATATATATATAATATATATAATATATATATAATATTATATATATATTATACGGTATATATATATATTACGTGTATATCTTCTGCATTTTTCTCAAGCAAGGAAATTTTTTAGACAAGTGTCAAATATAAGAATATTCTGCAGAATCCCAAATTGAAAGTGATTAAGTATGGATGGAAAATTCGGCTGGAGCCTACACACACTGGGCTATATTGTTGCATTTTTTAAAGATAATAACGGAACTTTCACAATAGGTGATTGACATATCTAAAAAAAACGATTATAATACTAATGCTGAAAGTTATATATTATATATATATATATATATAAATATATAATATATTATTATATATATAAATATATAATATATATATATATATATATATTATATATATATATATAATATATATATATATATATATTTATATATATATATATATATTATATATATATATAGCTATATATATAATTATAGATATATATTATATATATATATATATATATATTATATATATATATATATAATTAATATATATATATATATTATATAATATATATATTATATAATAATATATTGCTCTGTGTTTAGGTTGAATTGGTCATAACTTTTAGTTAGATAATGCAGTCTAAAAAAAAAATTTCACACCAGACTGGATATAAGGTCAAATGGAGCAGTCTACTTGTTTATTATCCTACTTTCAAATTACCTGTTAACAAGTTTATAAAAACACCTTTTCAATATAAATAAATTTAAGCATACCTATGCTATTAGTGTACATGTATAGCCACTTTGGTGCCCTGCTTATTGTACTCGAATGATTTGGTTTTGTGTGATGAATCTACAGAGAATTTGAGAGGATTAGTATATGGGTTTGGCAAGGTGCATAAAAGTAGGGATAAGTAAATGTAGATAGAAGTAAGGTGATGGTAGTGGGTGAGGTGAGTCTGTGTTATAAAGTCATATTGGATGGTGAACAATTGTAGCATGTAACTGAATATAAATATTTAGGATATAAGTTAGATGTGAAGAGAAGGAATGATACAGAGTGTAGTAGGAAAGTTGTGAATGGTAAGAAGGTGAGTGGTGCAAATAAGTCCTTTGTCGATACAAAGGAACTAAATCTCGAGTGTGCCAGGGTTTTGCATGAGGGTATGTTGTTACCTGTGTTAATGTATAGTAGTAAACCTATGAGATGTAATAAGAGGTATAGAACTAAGGTGCAATGTGCTCAGATGGATTATCTTAAGAGCATGTTAGGTATGAGAAGAAATGATAAAATGAAGAATGAACGTTTTAGAGAAATGTGTGGTGTGAAGATAGGTGTAAATGAGAGAATAAATGAGTGTATTGAAATGGTTGATGATACGGAAAGGATGAATAATAATTTTGGTTGTTTAAGTGTATGTATAGTGGTGAGTGTGCTGGGAATCAACTGGCTGGGAGACCAAAGAAAAGTGGATTAACCAGTAAAGGAATGAGAGTTTGGAGGAGGCAAAAAGAAAGATGCATAATAGGAGTGAATGGCAAGGTTTTTGTGAAGGGGTATGATTGTAGGTCTGACCAAGGATGAACACCACATTGGCAAGATACCACAGTGAGGGTCCCTTATGATCTTGTGAAACCCTAGGATGGAAATTTTAGACTGTGTCAAGCTATCACTTAAGGATATGGTGTTGGTAAGGGGGGAGGGGAGTGACAGCTTTCCATTTGACTTACGTCATGCTCTTCTATTTACTTTTATTCATTTATTTGTTTTCCATTTTGAGAGACAACCCAGCAGCTGCTCACACACGGAAATCGAGGAAACAGGGATTTACGCCGTGAACTCTGAACTTTTGTGTCACGCAACGCTCATGTACATGTATTAAACTTATCAAATGTAATCGAGTATATAATAAATGAATGAATTTGGATACGTTGACTTTTATTTACCCAGGAAAACGGAAAACCGAATGTTTATGATCCTCAGGAATTGGGTTTTTGGACGAAAAATAGTTTTTTTTTCTTAAATGTCTGTAGCGAACAAACCAGACCTGATTGAAAAAAACAAAGGGCATTTTCGGACTCAGCGCATCTCAAATAGTCTAATTCCGATGGAAAACCCTGGACGATTTTCCAAAAAAAAATTTTTGTTACCCAGTGTAATAATAATAATAATAATAATAATAATAATAATAATAATAATAATAATAATAATAATAATAATAATAATAATAATAATAATAATAATAATAATAATAATAATAATAAGCTGATGATTAACTGCACTGTGATTCTGTACAAATTTATTATGCATAAGTATATCTACCCACAGTCTCACACATTCAACATCATGATTAGTTCTGTCAGTCATTAAAACAGATTGAATATTGCTTTTAACAAAGTGCCACATTACCACCCTTCTTTCCTTTATGCTGGTATAAATAAAATGAATATCTGTCTATTTCATATCCCTGAAAGGAGTCTCCATAAAATGCTTCATAATCCCATGCTTCAGTAATGCAAATATAATGTTTATATTCTACTCTATGATAAAAATAATCAGCTCATTTTTTTTTATTTTTAAGGCTATGAGCATTTGATATTTGAAATGCTGTTACTTATTTTGTTTCATTTTTATTTAAGACTTTTCAGCTCCAAGTTGCTTCTCAGTTTATTCCATACAAGACAAAATGTTTAGTTTTATCTTAGTTTCACTAAACTTGGAGGACAGTAAAGATTTGTTAAAAAAAAAAAAAAACTTATGGAAGTTTAATATCTTGTTTTTCATTTTAAATTTTCATAAACCTATACCAGCAATATTTTGTCAAAAATATGAACAAAGAAGATATGGAGTCTCTCAGCTATAAACTGCACCTATATAAACAAATTCATAATTTAGCTAAAACTTTTAATATATCTTTTTTGAGACATCAAGATATTTAAAATATCAATTACATTTTCCAAAGAAAAGATTTCAGCATTTGGATCAAAGATTCTATATTATTCTGAAAATATAACAAAACTTGATAAGCTGACTGGGAGTAAGGTGCATGCAACACATGCACCGGAAACAGGGAAACAGAAAACTAGTGTAAGAACATGACGCAAGTTGAAAAGAAAGCCCAGCCTTACCTCCCCCCCTTTTAAACCACTAGGGGAGAACTTATCGCAGTCAGAAAAATCCACCCTAGAGCTTCATGGGACTGTGACGGACCATCACTATGGCATCTCGTCAATGTAGGGTTCATCCCTTGGCCCAGGTGGAGCACAACCACACCCCTCATAAAACCTCGCCATTCACTCCTATTATGCACCTTTCTTCTTGTCCCTGCCAAACTTACATTCCTCTCCTCCAGGCATTCCTTTACTTACTCAATCCACTTTTTCTTCGGTCTCCCAACTCCGACTTCAGACTCCGACTCCAACTCCACTTGCACAGAATTTTCAACTCTGACTCCGCCCCTGCTTTATATTACCAGTATGTAAGCACATTTCGTAAAAAAATGATACAGTATTGATTTGCACATTTTTTTATCCTTACACTAGATAGAAAGAAAAGATAGGTATAGAAAACATTAAACAAATGTCTTATAGTCTACCATACATAAAAATTAGAATAAAATATTATTGAAAAACTAAAAAAAAATGGACATTTTTATACAAGTTTATACTGACCGGTTTACCCCGACGCCCGACCGTTTTTCCCCCGAAATTGAAAAAAACTTAACTTTAAAAATAAGCTTAATATTTTACATTTTTTACATGGAAAATGTTAAAAATAGACTTCCCAATATGCATCTA
>JABUQX010079769.1:30000-37500 GCA_015478945.1 Trachelipus rathkii
ACAATATCCCAACTCCGCTAGAGCCTGCACAAAACACGACCTACTCTCACAACACTCAAGAAAGGACTCCCTCGGTACTATGCGTTACGGTATTATTATACATTTTCATAGCGACGCAAAGCACCTTACTTTACTACAAACTACTATTACTACATGGACGTTTGTTTTATTTATTCTGAAAGAGAAAATAATATATATATAATATATATATATACCTAAAGAAAAAAACGCAATATTATATATATATATATATATATATATATATATATATGATATATATATATAATATATATATTATATATATATAATATATTTATATATATATTATATATATATTATATATATTTAATATATATATAGTATATATTATATATATATATATATAATATATATATATATATATTATATATATATATATATAATATATATATAATATATACTATAATATATTATATATATTAAGTCGGGAAAGAAAAGCTCCCCTTTAGACATATTTACACTTGTAAATTCTACTTACATTTCTGAACAGATATGTTTACATAAAACAAACTACTTCGTAATTACTCATAACATAAAATCTATAATACAATAATAAATAAGAAAACAAAAACTTCTTCATTCTTCTCAAGATCTTCGTTCGTTATCTTCTCAGCAATTCAGGTACAGGAAATAAGACATCGTTTTTAAGATTGATTATTAACAAATAATACCTTCAAATATATACACATACGACATCAACATTGTTCTATCAAAACAATCAACATGACAAATGCAGTTTGCGTTGACAGAGAAAAACCTGAGAACTATTCTGAGAACGAACGATTAGTAGGAAAATGAGAACAAGAAGCTTGACTTTGATCGTCTTGAGAAATAGGAGTACTATGAGTATTTGACACTTTATTACTCGAACGTAACCATCTAGGACTTTGGATACGAGGCCCCTGAAAATGTTGATGGGGAACGTAATTACCATCAGAATCATCAGAATACGAACTAGACTTATAAAAACTTGAATTATTTACACTCTCATTTTGATTTTCGAAACCAGAAAACGAAGATTTTGGAACACTATCTGACAAAAATGAGCATTCCTGCGAACTATCATGAACACCTTGGTGAGAATTAGAATTAGAAAATGACCTTACCGGATCATGAAAAGATGAGTTTGAATACCTGTGACTCTCATGCGATTGCTGAACAGACGGCATTCTATTTACATTCTTTGAAGATTTATGAGGGAACATAACAACTTCAGACTCGTCATCATCTGAATTTATGCTGTCAGATTGATCATTTACAACATTTTTATCGACATTGAAATGCACTTGTTTCGGATTACTATCTTTAATAGATGAGAGATTTGGATTTGAACAATGATTTTGATCTAAAATCGGCTCTGGCACGATTTTGAAATTATCGCTATGGACGGCGATTTCACGAGATGTCTGGAGACATTGAAGTATAAATCTGTTTCTCCCTAGAATACCAACAATTCTAAAAGGTCCCTTCCATCGGCGGAACAACTTTTTACATACCCCAGCTGGTTTAACATCAAGAATAAACACCCTACTACCGACTGAGATCTTTCTATCTTCAGCTTTCTTATGCTGCCTTTCTACAAACTTTCTTGTTTCTACTTCTAAATTTTCTTTCGCTATCTCACGAATTAAATTAGTTCTAATAACTATATCTTTTAACTCTTCGTGAGTGGGACAATAATTTTTATCTGGATTTGTAAACGGAGTGACGTAGTTCTCTACATCGTAAGGTAATCTTTTTGAGTACCCGAAAAGAATGAAATGTGATGAATCTCCTAGAGTTTCATTATAAGAGGAATTAATACTTAATTGAGCGAAAGGAAGGAAATTAGACCAATCGTTACCGTTTTCATTCACGTAACGACGTAAATAATTCTCAATTTGCACTTTGGCGCGATCAATCAGAGAGTTAGAAGTGGATGGGAGGACGGTTATTCCTACATTCTTAACCTTCCAAAGCTTGCATAACTGCTTGAAAAACGATTGAACAAAATCACAACTTTGATCAGAGAAAATGATGCTGGGTGTTGTATGTCTTACAATGACCCTATGAAGCAAAGCATTAGCGATATGAATGCCACTTCGAGACGGAATCGCACATAACTCAACGTAACGAGTTAAAGAATCTTTAAAAACAAGAATATATTTAGCACCTGACACTTTACATGGAGGTAAAGGACCTATGATGTCAGTGTGAACCCTGCAGAACGGTTGATATGGGACGGGGTACTTGAAAATGGGCGCTCTCTTGGGGATATTACCCTTCACCCTAAGACATGATGAACATTCTTTACAGAAATCATAAACTAACTTTGACATCTTTGGAAAGATGTACCGTTCTCGGATACGTTTTTCTGTTCTCACGTGACCTAAATGGCCAGCCCCCAAACTAGAATGATTAAGACTAAGAACTGTATATACAAGAGAATCGGGAACTTCTATGAGATATTGCATTTCCTTTGTAACATAATATAGGATATCGTGGATGAGAACATGTGGAAAATTAATACTTTGGCCATTTGTTTTAATGGAATCAATGATTGGAGAAAGTCTTGAACACTTTCTTTGCTCCGTTTTTATCACATCGGATGTGAGATTGAAAAACTTCTTAAGACAAGAATAATCGATACTGGAAATTGAATAAATTGGAGCGAGAGAGGTGGGAAAACGAGAGAGGTAATCCGGGCAGATATTCTTTTTCCCTTCTATATAAAAGATTTCAGGATTGAACGAATTAACTTTGATGGCCCATCTTGCCATTTTATTATTTAAGTCTTTATTCTTAAAAATAGCAACCAATGGTTGGTGATCAGTGTATATACGAATCTTATACCCGAAAACTATGTTTCTAAACTTAGCTAAAGACCAAGTGATAGCAAGTGCTTCCTTTTCAAGGGAGGAATAATTCTTCTCTGCTTTACTCAATGTACGAGAAGCAAAGAGACAGGACGGTCATTGCCTTGATCATCCTTCTGTGCCAACACAGCACCTAAACCGACGTTACTGGCATCTGTTGAAATAATAAATTCCTTGTTAAAATCCGGAAATTGAAGCAATGGTTCGATGATTAATTTTCGTTTTAACGTATCAAAAGCTATCTGTTGCTCACTGAGCCAGACGAATTTAGAGTTCTTTTTGAACAAGGAAGTGATGGGTTGAGCAATGGTTGAGAACAAAGGCACAAGATTGCGAAAAAATGACACGAATCCAATAAAGGAACGAGCAGAGGAAACATCGGTGGGAACCGGAAACGACTTCAAAGCTTGCAGCTTTACAGGATCAGCTGATAAACCTTTTGAACTGATCATAAACCCTAAATAAACTAACGAACGTTTAAAGAAATTTGCCTTCTCCAACTTCACCTTTAGTTTCGCTTTCTTTAACGCGGCAAAAACTAAACTGAGACTCTGATAATGAGATTCTATATCTTTCGAATACACAATTATGTCATCGAGATAAATTAATGCATGAATCCCTAATAAATGAGAGAGAGCGAGTTCTATTACTTTACAGAAAACATTGGACGAATTTCTCACACCTTCAGGTACCATCTTGTAATGATAATGCCCTCTGTGAGAAGAAAAAGATAAATAAGGCTTGCTTTCATCAGCAACTTTTATGCCATAAGGATTTGAAGAAACATCTAAACTTGAAAAGATATGTGAATTACTTAACTTGGAAATCGTTTCTTGCACATTATGGATAGGCGATTGGAGAGGTACAATACTTTTATTTAACTTTCTAAAATCCAAAATTATCTTTGGTTTTAAATCACCTTGGACCGGGAGAACAATAAGAGGATTCGAATGTGGAGAATCAGAATTCTCTATGTAACCTTGGACGATACACTCGTCAATCCAGCTGTTAATATCAGCCTGAAATTTGTGCGGAAGTTGATGATTTGGAGTATAAAAATATTTGGGTGAGTCGGGCACAATTTCTATTTTGAATTCACCTAACGGACAACATTCGACTTTGTCATCCCCTAAAGCAATAACATCTTTATGAGCTAAGAGAAAATCTAAGATCTGCTCCAATTGAGCACTATCTTGCAACACCAATAAATCAGATTCTTTCTTCGATTTAGAAAGCAAAATTTCCTTGTAAACATCGCGAAGTTGATCATCGGATAGACCCTGCGACGATTCTATTTTATTTATAATAGAATATGAACTACGAAGAGAGAGAGGATTAGCATACGAAACAACTGTATTCTTATCAATTGTGATAGCGGAAGGACTGAAGTTTACACATTTAATCAACATAGTACCATCTATTACTGTACTAAGAACATTTGCAAAAAGAACATTGGATATTGAATTCTTCTCACTTACAAGAGGAATATCATTAGGCGGCGAAGTTCCAGCCTGAGAACGAATATTAACAGAGAGAATGGCGCTAGAATAAGCTTCGAACTTAACTGTGTTCGGCAATGACAATTCATAACATTGATCGTTATAAATAGATAATTCATGAACAAGAGATTCATCTTCAAAATTAAGATGACTTAAATTGGACGGAGAACGAACGAAATTGACATTTGATTCTTCAAAAAGTGGATGCGATTTATCGTACATGCGAGGATCGATACTAGTTTTTGGATCGTATATCAATGGATCATATACAACCAGAGGAATTTGTGTGCACCCAATATGTTCATTCATATATAAACACTCATTTTTAAAATCGAAGACTACCGGTAAAGAACCTAAAATATCCGTACCAAGAAGCATATTTCCGCTAAAAGAACATTGATCTCCAACAACAATTGCATGGATATTAAACAGATGATTATTTAACAACATTTGGAGTTTTACACGTCCCAGATTGGGTACGACGTTACCAGAAATAGATTTTAAGACAATGTTGTTTTCTTCGAGTTTGAGAGGATATAACCTTTTTAAACTCTCGAATACCTTCCATCTCAGAAGCGAGACCCCACTCCCCAAATCGATATACGACGTTATCCCATATATAAACTCATATTCGACCGTTAAATCGATCTTAACATAAAAACTTTTCCCTATAAGAGGAGTTCCTTCAACACTATTTACATCAGTGAGACACGGATTTGAATTAACTATATTGACTATATTAGCCTCTAAATTGGACATCACCACATTGCGAGACTGAGAATGCGTGGTCCCATTCAAAAAAATGACCCTCTAGACGAATAAGAATGAACAGAATTACGAGAGGAATGATGCGGATTGCGAAAATTTGCACAGCGGTTCCGGGAGAAATCGGACGGCTGATGCGGATTAAATTGGGTAAATTCATGCCCAAATGAATTATTTCTCTCATATTTATTATAAAAACTTGCATCAGGATCATAATCAGGATCCAAAAGACTCACCTGAACTTCAGGATTCTCTTCAGAAAATCGATACGAGTGCGGTGATTCATTTCTTACTATTCTGTTTCCGGGTTTTCGTACCGCGGTTTCATCGTTATTAAATCGCATATTACGCCCCTTATTTACATTATTGGCACCCTTGGAGTATGAACTTGTCATATTTTGACCCTGATTCCCATTATAATGACTTCTGGAATTGTTTTGAGCATGGTCAAAACGTGGATTTGACCCTTTTTGAACAAGCGGATTTTTACCAAAACTTGCTTGGTTATGATTAACACTGGAGTGTTTTTGAGAATAATTATTACTATTCTTGGAATAATTGGAATGATTTGAATGATTTATAACCCTGAAACGACGTAAACCTTCCTCAGAAAGAGGTTGCCAAATTGTGCCCCTACATTTAGCTTCCGAACCCCTGGAATGATTTTTGAAGCACAGACTACAGAAAGGTCGAAAGATACAAGCGGCTGTGCCGTGTCCATTATTCTCACATCGACGGCAGAACAATGGTTTCCTTACATTAGGACTCCTAGCAACAGAATTATTCACATTAGAAGAACGATCACGATAAAAACTTGCCATACTTTTGACATTATAAGACTGATGGGTTGAGGGAGGAGGAGAGATTTTCTCTGTTTGCGTAGCATACACCGGACTAGATTGAACAGAATTCGATGTTCTGTTAAAAGAAGAAACTACCTTACCATTATTTAAGACACTTGTCTTTCGTAAATACGTTTGTACCTGTTGAGGTATTGTTTTATCTATGCTAAATTCTTCATGTATAATCTTTTGGAATTGAGGCTTGACATTCGAATATAAATTAGAAAATAAGAGGAGACGACGCTGTTCGTCACTAAACTTTATATCATGTAATAGGGCAGCAGAATCGATAAATGATTGTAATGACCTCTGAGCCTCTGTTAAGAACTCGGGTAATGAGTGATTAGGTGACCACTTGGTACCTACGAAATCACTGAACGTTTCGAACGTGGATTTAGACACGAGAGGATTGAGAACTAAGGATAGATCATTTTTAAACGACTCCCAGGAAACAGCCCCCCTAAGTTCTGGCGTACTTTGCACCAGGTAAGCAACATTACCTTCTTTCTGAGAGACAAACCTTATATAGGCCCTCAATTTTTCTATATCGCTTGTAATTCCTTCATCTGCGAAGTAAGCGTCAACAGAATTAAACCAACCTGATAATTGAGGCCCACACCAATTATTATTAACAAACCCTATCAGCAAAGGAATATTCGGACGTGAATGTGACAACCTGTCAATGTTAAGAACTGGACGTTGCATGGTCTCGGAATTAATAAAAGAATCAGCCGAAGAAATATTTTGTGCTACGTTTTCGTCAGCAGAATTTTGTACATCAATAACAATATTATCAGCGTTAGGATTATCAGAAATGTTGTCAAGATTGGAAATGTCGTCAGTGGACATGAATGAAAAATATTAAGAAAGAGATGGAAATGGACAACACACAAGAAACATATACAGACGAATATATGAAGAAAATATGAAATACTTTAAAAACCCAAAACTTACAAACTGCACTCTTCTAGTTGACTATTTCGATATACTGCACGTGATATCCAATATATATATAAAAGAAAATATTAAAAGAGAAGGACATTTGCCTTCTTTGTTAGCAATCATTAATAAAAAATAATAATAATAAAAAAATAATAATAATGAAAGAAGATAATAATAATAATAAACTCTGTTTCCTGTCTACCCTGCACCTATTTGGGCGGGCAGAATCCTCCTTGCGAAATTTCTTGAGCCTTCTGAATGCTTTCAATAACGAACGTGATCGGATCGAAGAATTCGGAAATTTTTCTTTTCTCCACAAAACGGTTTCTAAAACACAATAAAGAAAATTAATACAACAAGAAATGATATATATATATATATATATATATATATATATATATAATAACTATATATATATATATATATATATATATATATATATATATATATATATATATATATATATATATATATATATATATATATATATATATATATATATATATATATATATATAATGATATATAGATACTAATAATTGATCATCTATCTTCCCTT
>JABUQX010079769.1:42500-52633 GCA_015478945.1 Trachelipus rathkii
TATCACAATGGATAAATTTGTAATTAAGAGGCCTCGCCTTAGTGATAATTATAATTACTCTTTGACTAAACAAACCACTGACACATTGAATGATGGTACTGGTTCATATTTTAGTGTTAATGCAAATGGCAGTGCTAATGCCGTCCCGAGTATTGTCGGCACCTGTATTAATCATATGAATGAAGCTTCCGCATCTGCCGTAGAACCAACTGTTGAAAATCGTTGTTTGGATATTGGAAATTACATTACTCAAAATAGTATTACTGACAATCTAAAATTTGATTTATTAACAAATCCATGCAAACCACTAAAGCACAACTAAACCACAACTTTAAGCAAGATATCACAGGATGGCAAAGGGCTTTCCTTTACGATTAGCTAAATCAATACAATTCGTTGTTAGTATATTCAAAAAAATTAAAAGGACCCTTCTGTAAATTATGCGTGTTATTTAGGCCTTGCGTCAAAAAGAGGGTTTTTGGGTTCATTTATTGTCAGACCAATCTTAAAATATAAAGACTTTCACTCACATGCAAGGAACCATGTTAATTCTCAGTGGCATAAATGCTGCTGTAGCAGGGAGAAATTTTGAACAAATAATTTTAAATAAACGTGTTAATGTTTTTGAACAATTAAATAATGCTGAACATTTAATTATCGAAAAAAATAGCTGTTGCCAATAATTTCAACTTTGATCTTCTGTGGAACCCATGTCTAGCTGTTCGAGGCAGTACTGCAGATACGGGTAATTTTTCGGATTTGTTAAAATTCAGAGTTGAAGCTAGTGATGCTGTGCTTACTGAGCATTTACAATCAAGTGGAGGTAATCAAAAATACACATCACATATGGTCCAGAATGAGCTCATATCCATATGCGGGAACCTAATTTGTAAAAACATTGTGGAGGAAGTGAACGATAGTGAATACTTTTCACTTTTAGCGGATGAAACAGCAGACATTTCTGGGGTGAAGGAGCTGTCAATTGGCGTTCGTTTCGTTGATAAGGAGTTGAGAAGTTAGAGAAAATTGATAGGTTTTTACTCCGTTGAAAAATTAAAAGCTGAAAATATATAGCAGAAGTCATTTTATTGACTACCAGAGAAGCTTACAATTTAAATATGAATAAAGTCGTTGGACTTGGATTTGATGGATGCTCAACCATGGCTGGAATAGAAAATGGAGTACAGAATCAATATCCCAAGGCCAAATTTTTCCACTGTGCTTCTTCTCATCGCTTAAATTTAGTTGTTAATGACTTGAATCTTGTTCCTGAATTTCGAAATACTGTGGGCATAGTGAAAGAAGTTATAAGATTTTTTCGTGAAAGCCCATTGTGTAGGAAACTGATAATGAATATACCAATGCTATGCGAAACAAGATGGTCCTCAAAATACAAGTCCATCAAAATTTGTTTTGAAAATTTCATTCACATTAAATCAGTTTTGGAAACTTTGTCATCAGATTCAGAAGTAACTAAGGCCACAGGAACAGCAGCATTTCAACTTTCGTCAGCAAAAGGAACTCCTAAATTCATTATTTGCTTAGTTATCATGGCCAAGTATTCCGCTTACTTTGAGCCTGTTACGAACATTCTTCAAACTAAAACTATCAATCTGGAAGAGGTTCACAGTCACGTTGAAAAGGTGTTAGAAATAGTAAAAAACAATAGACGAAAAACATGTCGCGTCTGTTTTCAAGGAACTTTTTACCAGTGTTAAGGAACTTGCAGAATTTTTTTTTATAGAATTCTCAATGCCATGTATAGTGTCCAAACAAATGCAAAGACCTAACTTTTCATGTAGTTCTGTGGAGGATTATTTCAGGGTTTCTCTATTTATACCATGCCTAGATTCACTCTGCATATCAGATTTTCGGACGACAACAGAATACCAACATTTCTCTGTATTTTACATCCCTCTAGAATTAAAAATTTAACCATATCTGAATAAAACAGAAAAATTGAATCGCTTCAAACTATATACAATATTGAGAACTGGAAAGGTGAAGCAGAATCATGGTTCAACTTATGGAAGAAATCAGATAAGGACCAAGGGTTAGATCCTAAAACATTGCGCTTTTTTCCCTGTTGTTTTACAAGCAATTAAAATTCTTCTAACGCTTCCACCAACGACTTGCACAATTGGAAGATCATTCAGCACTTTAAGAAGAGTTAAAACTTGGCTAAGGTCAACCATTTCTGAAGATCGATTAAATGGATTATGTTTGCTCAGTGTTCACAGAGAAAAGTTTTGGAAAAAAAAGATAACTAATTGATGATGTTATAGCAGAATTTGGAAAAGAAAGAAGAAGAATTAAATTTTTATTTCCAAATAAACAATAATTAAACTGAAATAAAAAACAATAAATTAGTTATTTAATATTTTTTGCAACTACTTTTTATAGTTCATTTTACTTGTGATTAAAGTAACTAAAAAATGTCATATATGACTTACACAGTCTTTCCAAATTTAATTTCTGACTGACATAGTGAATTAAGCATTCAATATCAGACATTTATTATCAAATATAAATTTAGATTCAAATAGTAAATAAAGTGCCGCCGGTGCGTAAACGTCGAATTCGTAATGAAAAACAAAATGTTCAAAAAACATAACCTTTAAAGATAATCATTATATATATATATATATATATATATATATATATATATATATATATATATATATATATATATATATATATATATATATATATATATATATATATATATATATTTAGTGTATGGTAGGGGGGGGGGGGGGGGGGTTTGGGGAGCCAGGGCCATATTTAGCCTAGACACTAAAATTTTTAAGTATCATATCCGTTAATAATATAAAGTGCAGAAGTTAAATTAATTTTATATAATTTGTCGCTGTCAGGAACAAATCTCGTAAGTCCATTAGTTAAAACTAAACTTGAAACCATCAGAGAAAATGTAACATTAGAATTTAAGCTGATTTTTGAAGAATGTGTAAGTGTATCTGAATCTGAACTGAGTATTGAAATTGCTGTACCAAGAATTAACAAATTCCAAAAATACAGACCAAACATTCCTACTTCCGACCCACAGACTTATTATCGCACATCCATTTTTATACCATTTTTGGATGATTTAATATCCGCATTAGGAGGTAAAAAAAATTTTATTGCAATTTGTCATACCAAACGGGTGTAGTGTGCCATATGAGAAAATAAAAGTGTGTAATATTTTACAAGGAAGATCTCAAAGTACAAATGAAGATTTAGTAAAAAGCAGAATGGGATTTATGGAGGTTGAAATATCACAGCACAGGTCGCTTAAAAGCAGCTTAACAATAGACGGAATAGTTTCTTGTTCGCAGTCACAATTTCCAAATATTTACATCTTGTTGCAAATACTGGCAATTTTACCCGTGTTTAATGCTTCAGTAGAAAGAAGCTTTTCAACATTAAGACTTCTGAAAACCTACTTGAGAAATACTATTGGAGATGAAAGACTTATTGGACTTGCCCTCCTCTACATACATCGAAATATTGAAATAAAAATTGAAGATGTTGTCTCGGACGTCCCTCATTTTCATATCAAGTGCTTAAATTTAACAATTTAGGCAAAATGATTTTAGTAATTCATATAAATTCTTCCCATTTTTTCTTAGGAATTTAATATTTTGTCCTTCCATTTTATATTTTTTATTTTTATTTTTTTTTTACAGAGTTGACACCACCATTCACTGGCAGAGCCCTATTCAAGGAGGGGTGTTGTACGCCTCAAAAAGTTTATCTAACGCAAAATACGTAGATGAGCACAGACGCAGGCTTTAAGTGGAGATTAAATTCAGCAGGAAACACAGAAGATGGAAGAGGAATTCCACAGAACAGATGTGGCAGGAAAGGAAGCAGCACCGCAGCAGACTAGCCTGGAGTATCTACATCAACACAAAACTCATGTGCGGAACACAGCACCCCTAGTTCTACGAGGACGACGTAAAGGTGGAGGTACGCACGTGGTAAGCTCCCTCGAGCACTTGCCGCTGCAGTACCTATAGAAAAGAGATAAAGCACCAACATCGCGCCGCAAAGATAATAATAATAATACTGGAAAGTACAAGAACAGTTTATAAGCCTTTTTGGCCTTTGACTCGACCCTATCCAAGCAGGTAAAACCAGAGCCCCCCAGATATGAGAGCAGTACTCCATACAAGGGCGGATGAGGCCCTTGTATAGCTGGGGCAAAAGAAGGAAAAAAGTCTCGCAGTCTAAACAGAACTCCAGTTTCTTTGAGGCCGCCCTAGCAGCCGTTGTGATGTGAGGTTTCCAGACATTTTGTTTATGTTAAGGCCAAGGATGTTTTATATTGTCAACAGGAGAGAGAAGAGAGAACCGTCGAAAGAGATAGGAAAGTTGGAAGGTGTCTTAGGGAGATTTGTAGAAGTTGAGTTTTTAAAGAATTGAATTTCACAAGAGTTCAGACGACCACACCCGGAAATTCCTATCCAGATCAGCGAAGAATAGAATCGGAAGATTAAGACGGAGGCAATTCTAGAAGTAAAAGAAGGGGCAGAATTGAAATGAGTTGAAGAATGAAGTGTCGAGTCATCGGCATATGAGTGAATAGAGTTGGATGTGCAGGTGAGAAGATCATTAATGAAAAGTAGGAATGAAGTAGGAGATAGGACAGAACCCTGAGGGAACACCACTATTGACAGAAAAGGAAGAAGAAGTCGCTATCATCAACAACAGCCGATATTGAGCGATTTGAAGAAAACTAGACATAAGTAAGCAAGAGAAGGAGGAAACCCAAGGGGGAGCTTGGAGGAGCAGTGACGCGTGCCATACCCGGTCAAATGCTTTGGATATGTCAAGCGCCACCACGCAAGTCTCCCCGTAGTTCCTAAGGGCGGAAAACCATAAATCAGTAAGATAGGAAAGTATATCGCCAGTAGACCTCGAGCGCCGAAAGCCGTACTGGCGATCGGAAAGAAGTGAATGAGATTCCAGATGATCTAAGAAATGAGAGTTGAGAAGAGTTTCAAAGATCTTAGATGGGAATACAAGTAAGACCTATAGGGCGTTAGTGTAGAAGGATCTGAGCGGCTTCCTTTTTTCGGAATAGGTTGGACATGTGCGTGCTTCCAACTTACTGAGGGAAAGTGTTAGTATAGCATAGAGAATATGGTTGAACGAGGGGGCGGGGAGAGCACGGAAGCACCCTCCCTCAAAACTCGGGGGAGGAATGCCATCCGGCCCACCGCCTTCCTAACGTTCGTAGATTTCAGGCGGGCCCATGCACCCGATCGAATGTAATCACAGGCAAAGGCATAGGACACCTGAGAGGAGAAGGAGGATGAGGAATGCCAGAATCGTCCAGGGTTGAGTTAGAGGAAAATAGGAGGCCGAAGAGATTGGCCTTTTCAGTTGGAGAATTAGCAACAGAACCATCAGAGCGAATAAGAGGAGGAAAGACAGATTTACAGAAGTTGTTAGAGATGTTTTTGGCAAGAGGCCAGAAAGATTTGTCAGTAGGAGAACCAAGGAGGTTAGCGCACTTTCGTTTGATGAAAGCCCGCTTTGCTCGTCGAAGAGTATCCCTGCAACGATTTCTAGCAGAATGAAAATTAGCAAGAGTGATAGGAGAACAATATTCCCCTCCCGATACGCACTGTCTCCTAGCCTGAATGGCCAGAGAACAAGCTCTATGATCGAACCATGGATTATGAGGAGAGAAAGATTTAGTCGAAGAGGAATGAACCTGCTCATCCCATCAACGATTACAGCTCCCACCTTATCGGCAGAAGTCGAAGCGTCACCAGAGACAAAGCAGTCATTCCAATTATATATATATATATATATATATATATATATATATATATATATATATATATATATATATATATATATATATATATATATATATATATATGTAAGAATATAACATATATATATATATATATTTATAATAACTATATATATACTATATATATAAGAACGATTTTATTTGGCCCCGAAAAAATCTCTGGATCACGCAATTGCATATATATATATATATATATATATATATATATATATATATATATATATATATATATATATATATATTCTTTATATATATTATATATATATATATATATATATATATATATATATATATATTTATATATAAAATAGATATAGATAGATAGATAGATAGAAAAATTTCTTAATGAAATTCGAATTAAAAAAAATTTGGCCCCCCCTTAGATTCATTCTGCCGGCATATGTATATATATATATATATATATATATATATATATATATATATATATATATATATATATATATATATATATATATATATATATATATATATATATATATATTTTTTTTATATATATATATATATATATATATATATATATATATATATATTGTGTGGGTAATTTGGTCTTCATAGATATATGTTGCAACTTAAATAGATTAATTATCAATATCAAAAAAATATTGATATATCCACTGACTGAGCAGAAATAAAAAATTACAGACATCAACTGCCTTAAATTAAGTTACATGTACTGAGAGATTGGTTAGGAGGTAATTATTTACAACAAGTGCCTCTAAACAGATTTTTATGAAAATCACAGCTTAGACTCTAAAAATATATTAATGAAGAATAAAAAAAAATTATTTGTCCGTCTCTTTAGGAAAAAAGTTACAGCCTCTCAAAGTTTTGCATTTTCTCATAGGGTTTTCTTATTAAAAGATTGAATGGGCCGCGAGATCGGTTTAAGACTATCCTTGTTCAGCTTACAATAAGATTTGTTAAGTATACAGAGAATACTTAACAAAACATATCATAACCTAAACTAGTAGGGTCCTAAACCGAGACCTAACCTGGATGGATCGACTATGGCGTAAACCTTGACCTATCCTAGATCCATCCATTACCATAAAACAAAATTGCAATTTACATTTTGAATAACAACTAAATGTTAGATGGCAGACACCAACTACATAAATACTCATGTGAATAAGGAGTTCAGTAAAATAGGAAAAATAAATCTCTTTTAAAAAAATTAAGTGCTGGAAGTTATAGATTCTATTTAACCTTAATTAAATTGCATGTTCAGAGAGAAGGAATAGACCTATGTAGGCCTTTAACATAACAAAGTATAGACAGTAAGAAGCCACATGAGCCTATCAAGACTGTTCCAGCCCACTAGTATAAAGAACCAATCACACAACATGCTCATGCAAAACCAACACAGCATCCTAGGGCCTGTCAATAACTTGCTTAACTTTGATAGGCCTGTGTCATACTATTTTTTTTTTTTTTAATTGAAATCCTATAATACTAATAATGTTTACAATTAAATAACCATAGTATGACCAAAGACTTAAAGAATTAACACTTTAAACGTAGCATAAGTAGAGCTTACCCTAGAGTAAACATCGATACACGGGCCTAGAATATGCTTGCAGTATATACCATAGATTTCCCCCTAGCACATTCCACACAAACTGAGATAAATATGTTTATTTTTTTAAAGGCATTCTTATGAACAAAGCCTATATTTTAAAATTAAAACATAAAATTTACATCATTTACATCATTTCAACCATAATTTCACTACTTTCGTAAGCACTCTTATTGCACTGGTCAACCCCCTATCATTTGCACACCAATTTCTCAATATAAGAGCAATATTTTGCGAATAAATGAATACTTAATCTATTCTAAATAAATAATTGTATAAAATATATTAAATTTTTTAAATATTAATGTAAAATATTATAAAAAAAAATAAACAAAACTCTAAGTTAGGGGAATTTTATACACATATAAAAAAAAATATCGTCAGAGTCTCAAATAGCTGAAAAATCGCGCGCGCGAGTAGCATAAACAAGGAAAAACTTTTATCAATGGGATAGCTAATTTTGCGGTAACTTAATAATATAATAAACTATGGTACATGTGAGCTGGATGTTGAAAAAGTTAAAAATGCAGTATAATTGACCAAAAATTGCTTTCGGTGTGAAGCTCAGATTCTTTCCTTTTTTTAAATTTTTTATTAAAAATTGTATGAACTTATTTCGAATTGTGTTTAGTTATTAATTATTTCCTTAGGTACGAATTTTCATTCAAATAAAATAAAATGATAATTACGTTTTATTATTAAAATTAAATGATAAATACGTTTTACAAATAACTTAAAAAGGCAAAATATCAGAAAAGAGCCAGGAGAATTATCTCGAAAAGTATGACACTTACAGGAAAACCAAATACATATTTGGAATCAGCGTATAAAGCTTATTACCGGAATGTAAAAAAAAATCGAAAAGTACGACACTTACAGAAAAATAAATTACATATTTGGAATCAGCGTATAAAGCTTATATGCAAAGTCGTTTATGATTTAAAACTAACGAATACCTAAGGGTAGACCGCATTGATACAGAGTCAGGGTCTCTCGGCCTCTAGGTGGACGACGGGGGACTTCGTCCCCCCCTGTCCCCATCGGCTCGAGCCCCCTAATGGAAATATATTTTCTTGAACTTCAATTTTTAGGGGGCTCGAGCCGATGGGGGACAGAGGGAGGACGAAACGACTTTACATATAATAAGCTTTATACGCTGATTCCAAATATGTAATTTGTTTTTCTGTAAGTGTCGTACTTTTCGATTTTTTTTTTACATTCCGGTAATAAGCTTTATACGCTGATTCCAAATATGTATTTGGTTTTCCTGTAAGTGTCATACTTTTCTCCTGGAGCTTTTCTGGAATTATGCCCTTAAAAAAAAAAAAATATTATTAAACTGGATAAAGTTTAATAAAGTACCAAAATCGTAAAAAATATTTTTTTGTTATCCCCTCTCTCTTTCTTTCTTTCTCTCTCTCTCTCTCTCTCTCTCTCTCTCTCTCTCTCTCTCTCTCTCTCTCTCTCTCTCTCTCTCTCTCTCTCTCTCTCTCTCTCTCTCTCTCTCTCTCTCTCTCTCTCTCTCTCTCTATATATATATATATATATATATATATATATATATATATATATATATATATATATATATATATATATATATATATATATATATATATATATATATATATATATATATATATATATATATATATAAGAATGAATAGCACCAAGGCTCCAGACAACATTGGAAAATCTTTATTGAAATAGGTTAAAACAACGTTTCGGAAAGCTTGTCAGTTTCCATCATCAGGCTGGGAATAACAAGAAAAAAATTTATATATTTTGAACTAGTGGACTACAATATGAAAAGTCATTCTCTTACAGCTTCAGTTCCTAAATTAAAACTATATCTTTCTTTGCCTTTCTATGAACACATTCACATTAAACTTTCTAAAGACCTTTCTCATTTTCTTTTTAATACTTTCCCTCAACTTGATACCAAATTAATTTTCAATTCTTCACATAAAATAGCATCTTTTTGTAACCATAAGGAAAAGACCCCTGCTGCTCTCCAAGCCTCTGTCATTTATAAATTTAGCTGTGGTGGCTGCGATGCCTCCTATGTTGGTAGTACTATACGCCAACTCGCTGTCAGAGTGGATGAGCATAAAGGTATTTCCACACGTACAAATTTATTACTCAATAGCCCTTCTCATTCATCCATACGTGATCATGCACACACACTCGATCATCCTTTTAATTTCACTAATTTTTCTATATTGTCTCAAACGACGACTTCAATAACCAACTTACACATTCTAGAATCTCTCCACATCGCAGAAATTAAACCATCTTTAAACTGTGATGGCGGACCTGTTAAGTTGTTACTACTCTGACCAGTCTGTATTAATGAAGTTTTTGCCGATGACTTTGTTGTTTTAAACCTTGAGTGTTATATTTCTAGTAAGTTTCTTTTTGTTTTCAAGTGTTTTCATGTGTTTTTATATTTTTTTAATTTTTTTTTGAGTTACCCATTTAATGTAAATTTCATTTATTATTTAATTATCTATTTATTATTGTTATCGAATTTTTGTGCCTAAGTTTATTCTGAGGATTTGAGTTTCCAGCTCCGCTTGTTAATAAAGAAATCAATGATTGTTTAAATAGGACAAATGATAACTGTAGACATTTTATTTTACTGGAAAAAAAAAATTTTTTTGTTTATTCCAAACATTTAATTTATGTATAACTTTTCATATTGTAGTC
>JABUQX010079770.1:0-12500 GCA_015478945.1 Trachelipus rathkii
ATAATGAGTATGAGAAAATGAAGCATAATAATACAGCATCTGTACTAAGAATTCAGTTCCCTCAGATTCATCATTCACCACCTCAATATGGCCAGTTATACCGCGCACTGTGCAAAATTCACAATCACAGTTTCATCATTCACAACCCCATACACGCAGATATTACAGCCAATGCATTGACATCTTACACCTCTTTCACCAGCAAGCAGCAAACAGTTCACCAACCAGTTGCACCAACAGATCCTTATATTGTAACGACTCATTATCCTGCCAGCAGCCTCTACCTCCTAGCCTTATATGATCCTAAGTTGAACAGAAACCAAATATGAGAGAAGTGCACAGGATAATAAATTCAGACATTAACATCATGCAGAAAACGCATCTCTATACCAAGGATAGCCATACAAAATTATGATCTTAAAAGACCTGCACCTTACATCCCATCCCTACGTATCCCGTAACCAATGTAGATACACCTTAATGAAGTAAAACTTGAAGTGAAAAAAGGAATATAACTTTAAAAATATCCTACGAGAGACTTACCTAAAGAGTGCGTACCGAAATCAGAAAGCTTTAATATAATATTTTAAAGACCAATTAACTCTTGAAATGAAGTCAGGACAGATTGGCGGTTTGATGAACATGATGAAAATATCGTTTTTAAAGGCTCACAACATTGTCATGATTTGATAGCTGATCTCCACGTAACTGAAAGAAAGAAAGGCCTGTTAAAGGAATCTGAATGATATCAAAACAAAGAAACTTCAGACTATAATTCCCCCCAGAACTTTGAATCTTAAAATACAACTCCGATTAGCCAGACATACGATAATATCCCCAGAACCTAGGGCCTGATTCCAAGTCCAATCAGGCACTTTCTTACCATCAGATAAATTTAAACGTTTACCAAGCCGCAACCCCCCCCGACTAGTTTAAAGAACACCTTATAAAGGCTAGTGGAGTTCAAATCGTAATTATTGGTTATTTGATCATATATTTTAGTTTGTAATGTTATGTGTATAAATAACATTTATTTTAGAAATCTTTTCTCTTTCTTTTTTTCCCTTGTTGCCCCTTAATATCACATTTTTGTGACAAATATATATATAATATGTATATAATATATTATATATATATACTATATATTATATAATATTAATATATATATATATAATATATATATATTATATAATATACCATACCATAATCGCTGCAAGTCACATGGTAAGAAAAGGAAGTAGTGATAAAGTATGTACTCAAATCTGAGGGAGCCAAATAGTTTTGGGGGTTTTCACTAGGTTTTCTTTAAGGTATCCTAATATTGCAGAAAAAGAGTCTTAAAAGCATATTGGAGGGTGAAGAGGCATTTACTCAACATAAACCTGTAAGAAAAAAAAATTCCTACACGGAAAACCATATCTCGCAACTCGATAGCATATGGCAGTTTAGATTTATCGAATGAATTAAATAACAAGCTCTTATAATGAAGGTTTTCAATACATACTTTTTACTATTAACGTATACTCTAGATACTTGTGTTGAAACCAATAAAAAATAAAAAGATCACCTACAGTGGCCGATGCTAGTACCTTGAAACTACTAGAGGACGAGCGGTAGAACACCCAAATCATTTTTGGACAGATTCAACGGGAATATTCGGAACTTCAAGGGGCGAGACCTCTTCAGAGCATATACTGGGACGTATGTTATCTCTAAGCCATCTACATACATTTTCTCATAAACCAAAACCGGCAATAGTTGAAAGAGTCCAAACCTCGGACTATTAAAGAACCAGCCATAGAAGTATATTCTTTTACCCCTAAAATGAATACTTCTTTAAATATCATTGAGGTATACTGAGACGATCTTGGCTTATCTTATTAATAACAGTTCTTACCATAGACCATAAATAAGTCAACTGCCTTTAAGATTCAAAAACTAGAGGACCGTATGCACATATGGTGTTAAAAAAGAAAACAAAATAAAAGATAGATAAATTCAAGGCAGAAATAAGGGTGTGTGTAAACGATTATTTGTAAGATAGTATCTCGACAGAAGAAAAGGTTTAAGCAAAAGGCATATGAATCCGGTTGTTGGACTATCGGAAGTTTTTAAATCCACAATATCCAACCAACTTCAGTCGCGTGATTAGTTCAAGTTATATTATCTGGCGAAGAAAATTTAAAATGGCTGAGTTTTTCTTTTTGAAAATAAAAAGGCGCGGATTTTATAAAGCAGGAAATACAAAAAAAGTAACGGTTCCAATCCTTGGCTAACTCATTGAATTATTAAAATTAGAAAAAAAATATTTAGCTACGAGACGGGTAAAGGAAAAACAAATAAGCAGGTTTACTTGTGAAATGCGCAGGGAATATCCGGCCAAGTTTAATGTACATTATAAATAAAAGCAAGATGAATTAAAGAATCATTTAATCAGTTGTCATTATAATTCATGGAGAGTGTAGATCACTTTTATATAACTCTGCCTTCTTCAGCCTCCTTGATTTACATCCTGATAATAAACTTACGGATTTTACAACTTCTGCTACATGAATCCTATTACAACTTGAAAGAGAGCATACGAGGAGGAAGGATTATGGGAAAATGATATTAAAGACGACATAGAAAATTGCCTACAATCTATCGGATGACGGTGCCTACAGAAGGTTAAATGTGTTGAAAATATATTAACCCAAGCGGAAAGTACTCGTTTTCTGAAAAGAACTACAATTGCCAAAAAGATGAATACGCCCACATTTGCTACAAAAGAATACTTCATTGAAGAATTTGTTCTGCGACGGTCTTATTTCTAAATCTGCGATTTTTCACTTGCCTGCTATTTCTTAGTCCATTTAAACCGTCTCTTTGACATCGCAGACTGATCTATGTCGGTAAGGACTTGGCTATACACAATACTGAAATGCCGTACCTCATGAAATAATAATAATATCTTTTAAGTTCCAAAAGTAAATGTAAACACCGCCTACGAGAGGACCGTGACATGTTTCTTTCTCGAACGATCCACCATGGCCAGCATACAACAGTACTTCTAAGCGTGTATGCTGAGTTGGTTATACTCATGATGTCCCTACTATTTGAAGAGCGTCTATTACTATCTGTCTGGAGAAATACAACGCATGACTCCACAATGAACTAAAAGATGAAGCAAGATCGAGTTACTGCATTATACCTATGTACCCCATCCGAGGAGCTCAATCATCCAGGTATGGTTTATGTATATACAAATATAATTGAGCATCAATATGTAGGTAATACAAAAGCTCCTTTATTAAGAGTAGTATATTCCAAAGAGAGTAAAGTTATAAACATTCCCTAAATGTCATTAATCTTACCTCTGAATAGATCAAATTTTGACTCTGTACGCGTGCATATAAAGGATGTAGAAGGAAATCCCTTCCCCTTTACACACGTGCATTGTAGCAAGTCATATTAGAAAGAGAAACAGATGCAGTAATTAAGCATTAATGGAATATATAAGATGTGTAGTCAGATATATCATTTATTAACATACTCTCACAGTTGTAAAATAGATAAGAAAAATACTCCTGAATAATGACGAGAAAGGGGTATCAGGGTACAAAAATGCAGAGGCGTATGCCCTTGTGATTTTTGCCAAGTTATGGAGAAGTGCAACTTAATTACTCAGAAAAGGCGAATATATATAGGTAAAAAAGCTATAAGAACAGGTTCTGATACTCGTGAATATATTGCTGCAGGAAACTAATATCGTACAGCATGGAAAAGACCGTATAGCGAGTTTCAGATGAGAGTTGCGATATGTAAGCGTTTAAAATAAGACGTAATGTCAGACAAGGCTCGACGGATCAAAGAGATGTCATAAAGAAAAGACTAAACGGACAAAAACCTTTAAAGAAAAATGTAATTATGTATTGCTATATAATTACTAACTGATAACTTTTATACGAGCTGTGATATAAGTAAGTTTTCATGATATTCATTATACGACCAGAACTCGCACATGCAAGATGCATTTCCTTCATTCCTCCAGCCCAGACTGTTGTAAGAGTGAATTGAACTCTTCTCAAGAAACCCCTACACAGATTACAGCGTTAGCGAGTCCAACTTTATCAGTATTAATCGCATTCAAATTACCACTAAAGATGTGCCTCTAGCATTCAATATTCAAGATTCTTCTGATGCATGCTAGACCCAATCTAATGGTATCTTTATATGTATACAAACAAATGACAAAACCTGCATGTACAGATCTTCCGCTGTGATGACCATTATAGATATATACAGCAAGAAATAGCAAGGAAAAAAAGTTTCACAAAGCTTGCATCCTAGCTTTACGATGGACTGATTACGGCATTCAGCGGCTATTATCCTTATAGAAGCCTATATAGAGCATTTGCTTAAATTATTCCAGACGATGCTAAACAGTCTCATCTCAAATCATGAGGGTTTTCGTCCGTGCGAACGTGAAGCTGGACATATAGTAAGCACTAAAAGTCATAATAATACTTAGAATTTTATTGTACGATTAAATGCGATATCTTCTCTCAAAAAGACTCATTCTACCATCTGCAGATACTAGAATCCATTTTATCACGATCAAATCCTAAATTTGCTCTTAAAATAAAAATAAGCCTACTGCTAACAAGCTGTGCTCCAGAACCTTGGCGCGAAAATTATATTGAGATAAAAGTTTATTTTAGAAAAGTGAAATTATCACCACACGCATTTGAAATTGAAAATTCGTTTTTGAATACTACAGCAAAGTACCCTATTAAGAGAGTTAAAACCAAGATATTTAATTTCACTCAAGGATTATAGTATCAATATCCCTAACATTGTGAACGGAAATTTACCACAGAAAATAATAATAGGGATTGTGGAACATGAAGCCTACTCCTATAATAAAAATCACCCTATAAATTCACACCTTTCGGACTTAGGAGTATCGTTTACATCGTTAAATGGACTGGCCTACGGACCACCTGAATTATGAAAGTTATACAACGAGGACCTATCCCTCTGCTACTCACCTTTTCACTATAGCCAAATACCATATCAATTAAATGAGCGACAGGGGTTTAAATCTATGAAATAGCGCCAAAGAAATAATTAACGCTATGATCTTACTGCAGACCTTCAGGTTTGTAACGCCATCATTAAAAACATTTTGAGAAAGCGGCACCAGACTAAAATCTCTCTTTGCCCCTCGATCTACAATCAGCCATCACGTATGAAATCTATTAGCATCCTCAACTTCATTGAAATTGGACAGGACCACGTACTTTGAATTATTAAGGAATGAAGCGGGAAATAAAATCGTTTATTAAAAATAACCTCGCTTTTTAGGGTGTTGCTAAACGAAATAAACTCGTAAATGGGAGAGAGAAGCAGATACCTTTGCTCATCAATACAGCGCTCCCGTCTCACATCATCAACCAGACATATGGATTTCCGTTTTAAGAGCAAAAAAAAAAAACGATACTGTTCACATTAATTGATTCTTTTGAACTTAAAAATATAATTGAAATAATCATTATATGACCTTATTTTTAAAATATATAATAATTGTAAAGCTGTGTAAAAACTATGTCTTACCCTGTTCAACCCTTATATTCCAATTTATTTGTGTGAAGTCTATTGTATTTATTTCATTAATATGTTTTTTAAATAATGGTATGTTTTAATAAACTTGTAAATTTATTTGATGCTAAAAATTTGTATGTAAATGATTTTATAGTTTCTAATATGTAATAAAGCTTTAAAATGAAAAAAAAAACGAAATCTTTTACCTCCCTTAAAACTCGTATATATTAAAAAGGTTTTTAATAAAATTGTTACGAAATTTTATTAAAATAAAATGTTTATATAACAAGAAAAACTTGTGTTGTTTTATTCTTACATTACAAATTAAAAATAAAAAAGTATAAAACAAAAAATTAAAAATAGAAATAAATAAAAAAAAGTAAAGTACAACCTTTCGCAATATAAAAACTAAAAACATAATTAATAAAAATATATGAGTTAAAACAAGTTAAAGCAGAAAGTTAAAGCAGTAAAAGCAAGAAAGTTAAAGCAGTAAAGCAAAAGTTAAAGCAGTAAAGCAGTTAAACAAAGCGTACTAATCCCCTAGGTGTTAGGTAACACCTCTATTGTTTTACTCTTTTACTGCTTTAACTAATAAGTATGTGAGTTAAAGCAGTTAAAGCAGAAAAAGTTAAGAGTAAAGCAGAAAGTTTAAGCAGTAAAGCAGAAAGTTAAACAGATAAAAACATAGGTTAAAGCAGTACAAGCAGAAAGTAAAGCAAGGAAAACATAAAACAAATCCTACTAATCCCTAGGTTATGTAATAAACACCTCTATGTTTTACTGCTTCTACTGCTTAGTATGTAAAGTTATGTTTTAATAAAAATTTGATACGCTTCTAGTAAAAGTGGAATGAGAAATATTATATTGGAAAAGAACTCATGAATATTTACATGATATCATATTTCTTCACGCGAATTTGCGTGCTGCGGACGCACGCGGCCGACGTTACGCTAAATACTTGCGCCTCCGGCTTCGACGCGGCGCGACGGAATATTGCGCCTGCGGATCTGCGCCACGCGGCACGGTTACGCGGAAATTATTGCGCCTGCGGGCGCACGCGCGCGGGCGGGAATTTGCGCCTGGCGGCCACGCGGCGCGGCTTTCGCGGATGCAGCTGACCTGCGACGCGGACTCCGACTCTGAAACCTGTTGCGATCAGCGCTCAAATGTGTTAGCTCTTTAATATATATTCAGTCATGCTATAAGTGTTATAAAAATACTAACCCATAGTAGGAAGCATTCTAGAAGATTGTAATGTACACCATTCGCATTCCATACCTTATTACCTAGGGATAGACACCCATATTAGGCTATTCTAGGCTCGGAGGCTAGAAAAAGCTTGAAAAAGTGTGACTCAGTTGCACTAATTGCACTCACTTGCACTATTGGGCACTCACTTTGGCACTCATGGCCACTCACTGCACTCATTGGCACTCATTGGCACTCACTTGGCACTCACCTAGGCCACTCACCTGGCACCTATAGAATAATTCATAGAACACTAATTAGAACCATCACTAGATACTTCTTACGTTGTTGGAACCATCAAAGCCATCAAGTTAGCGCTGGGTCAAAATTGACCATGTATATGCAGGACAAGGGCTGAAATATCATGTCAAACAATTTAAAGACATGCAAAAAAGGCTAAGTCCCTAAAGTAAGGACAAAAAATTACCGTGGTCAAGATTACCATGCGTATCTGCAAGGTGTTGTATGTGCTGGCGCAGCCACGTGCTGTATAAGTGTAAAATGTAATGTCTTATGGGTTAATGTAAGTGTCATTAGGAATTGTGTTATAAGTGTCATAGTGAATGTCTGTATAAGTGTAAGCTGTGGTGTGTGTGTTTGTAGTGTGTGTTTTGTGTGTTTGTGTGTGTGTGTCATTTATTCGTAGTGTAGGTGTTCAAGTTAGGGTAGGTCCATACATGCGTACAGTTAGGAACGATAATTATGTACGGTGGCACCAGTGGCAAAAAAAATTGTCGTGGCAAAAAAATGACCTAGGGCTACGGCAAGGTTAATGCCGAAATATCATGGTCAAACGGTAAAGACATCAAAAATAGGGCTAAGCCCTAAAGGAAGATCAGAAAATTACCGTGGCAAAAATGACCCATGAAGACCATAGAGGGTTAGCCAAAAATTACTTGGCGTCAAAATTACCCATGTAAGACCAAAGGAACCAAAAATATAACGGCCCAAAATGACCACGGGGAAAAATGATTCCCCCAAAAAAAAAAAGGCGGTTTTTTTATTTTTCCCCAAAAAAAAAATTTACTGGTTGGTAAAAATGACCCAAGCCCTAAAGGGGGGCAAAAAATAGGGGGCAATACGTACAACAGGGTTGCTAACGCAACCGTTTGGCGCAACCCTTCTTCGAAGCTTGCAAAAATTAGGGTGCCGAAAAAATTAGGGCCAAAAAATTAGGGTTGCATAAAAATTAGGGTTGCCAAAAAATTAGGGTTGCCAAAAAATTAGGGTGCCAAAAATTAGGGGCTGCCGAAAAATACCGTGGGCCAAAAATGACCCATGGAGGATCAAAGGGTTGGTCGAAAAAAAGTATTAAGTCCACCAAAAGTCAAGCCCAAAAAAGGTCAAGGGCAGGCATAAAAATGCGAGCTCAAAAAAGGTCAAGGCAGGCTAAAAAAATGGCCCTCAACAAAAGTCAAGGTGCGTTTTTTCGATTGGTGGTTTTTCGATGGTGGGTTTGTTCGTTGTTGGGGTGGTTTTTTCGGTGTCCATATAGCCCCCCTACTTACTCACCCGCAGAAGCAAATTACGGGCGTCGCAAAACGCAAAAAATATTTCGCTTGTTATGGAAAAAATTTCAATATATGGGTGCGGATTGCAGGTAGTGTTAGTATAGTATCCTGGGGGTTATATATATATATATATATATATATATATTATATATATATAGTATATAATATATTATATATATATATATATATATATATATATATATATATATAAATATATATATATATATATATATATAGTATATATATATATATATATATATAGATATATATACTATATATATATAATTATATATATATATAGTATATATATTATATATATACTATATATATATTATATATATATATATAAAACATATATATATATATTATATATATTATATATATATATATACTATATATATATATATATATATATATATATAATACTAATATATATATATATATAATATAAGTATATCATATAATATATATATAATAATATATAAAATATATTTTGTTTTACTAAAAATTTTTGGCTATCATTTTTTAAACGGTAATCAGAAATCAAACACATCCAACCACCTCAACCAGCTATGATCTACTTGATACTATTATTCATGTCATGTTTTATAGCGTTTTACGTACCCTAAAGCAGTAATCATAAATCAAACCACCACCAAACCAAAACCCCCCCCTACCCAAACTATATCTATGATCTACTTGATTCATGTCATGTTTATATCGTTTTTACAATACCCTAAATCAGTAAATCATTAAATCAAACCACCATCTTACCACCCTTCTGTCCACCCGGTGTCTATTGATCTATGATCTATGATCTATGAACAATTATACACATGAGTCCATCTTTTTTATTCATTAGTGTTGGAGTGTCAACCTAAATGGAGTTCTTGGTAAATTTATGTTCCGTGCTCCTGCTACATGTCTTGTACAGGTCCTACAGGATGTGGGAAAACCTTTTTGTTATTAAACATTTTAAGAGCAGGTTGAGATATTGAGCCAATACAGCCTAGATTTAAAAATCCAATTGTGCTGCAGTGTTACCAAGAAAAGTTAAGATTACAAAAGCACGTAATTCAATTTCACGAGGTTATTATGACATAAAAGCTCTTCAATGCTTACCCAGGTCATAAAAATTATAATCCTTGACATTTGATGCATAAATTGAAGTGAGATATAGCAGAAAATTTCCACAGTTTTACTCTCATTCATTTAAACACACTGCATTTTTTATAACACAGAATATCTTCATTCAGAATAAGTTATGCTGATGTCTTAACACACCAGTATTAATCTTGTTCGGCACAAAGAAGGGATATCAGTCAGGTCCCCAATGTGTGGCACCCAAATGTTCCCTACTCAGCGAAAAGAGTTCTTAAAAAGTATTAATAACAGAAGTTAATCTATACCTCACCCGGTATTTACTCTGTTAATTCATCCTAAGAACACTCATAGAGTGTTGCTCCGTACAAATATCTTACCTAACGAGTGAGACAGTTGTTACATACCTGAAAATGATACTCTAGTAGCAGGATTATTTACTCTATGGAGAAAATTAAAAACCTGAAACTTCTGAAAAACCGTAAACTGATCTTTGAAAGAGTGAAAATTCATCCAGTGTGCTATGTAAGTCTGTTTAAAATCTTATCAAAAGCGAAATGTTCCTTTAACAGACCTCAGAAGGTAAAGCTGCGTCGTCATAGAAACATCATTTAAAAACTCCTGGTGACGTAAGAAAACTTAAAAATAAAAAAGAAGCTATTACAAAAAGGGGGAGGTGTGTTCCTGCCTTTACTCTTTTCTGTTATAGCCCCTTTGATATCCAAGTGGATTGCTCAATAATGAAGAAGGTAGTGGTTTTACCCTACAACGATTATGAGAAGATGAAATATAATACAGAAACCCTATCTCTACAACAACAACAACAACAACAACAACAACAACAACAACAACAACAACAACAACAACAACAACAACAACAACAACAACAACAACAACAACAACAACAACAGTTCGACCAACCTCAATCAAACCATCAGTTGTCACAGATCGGGTATAACCCTTATCAGCAGTTGCTCCAACAGCAGCCTTTGAGTTTATATGATCCGCAAGTTGAACAAAACAATTACGAGAAGGAATTGTATCGAATATTAAACTCTGATGTTAACATTCATGAAAAAAGAACCCTATACCAAAATGCTATACAAAAATTAGTAGATCTAAAAGTTTTATTAAATTCACCTAAGGAAGATTCAGCTCTAGCATCAGATACTAAGATTGAGGTGAAAAGAGAAGATAATTTTAAACATGTATTGGAGGAAAGCTTACCAATACGTGGTAAGAAAACGGGTTTAGCTCTATATAATATTTTAAAAGATCAGATTACATGGAACGAGCATGGTCAAATCATCATTGACGGGGAAACAATAGCTGGTTCGAATATTGTTGACTTGATATCGATCTCTCGCGTGACTGGAGGAAGGCTCCTTGACTGGATGGAGCAGAATCAAACAAGAACTTCAGACTATTAATTTCCGAAACTTTAATTCCAAAATAAACAAAGATTGGCGGATCTGGATAATATTCCAATGTCCCTAGACCAGTATGCCAGTCCCTCTTGTACTTTCTTTGCTCGGACAGATTAAATTTAAGTAGAAAAACACAAAAGCGTGCAAAGTTCCGGGCTTAGAATAACGAAAAAAACCATACAACGTTTCAAATTGGATCAGTCCTAATTATTTATTGTACTTTTATATGATTGTATTGTTGTAATTTAAAATAATGTATATAACCTATGTTATCTTTCTGTTTTACATATGCTATGTTTTTAGATTTGTACCCTTAAAAATAGTATATTATTTTCCCTTATTCACGTCGGTTAAATCATATAGACATTTGCGATCTTAATATCACCTTTCAGTATAAAATGAATAAATTTTATTATTAACGTATTGTGATTCATGGAGGCTAAGGAGCGGTTGAAAATATTCACTTTGATGTGAAACAAAACCTCTGTTACATGTTACGCTGTTTTCAAGGTTGCTTCAAGTTCACAAATTAATAAAAAAGAATTGAAAAAATATTTAGAAGTGAGGATGCTTTTACCTCATAAACCATATACGAAAAAAAAATTTTCCGAACACGAAAACCATAGCCCCGCATTTAGATAACGTATGGCAGTTAGATTTGACATATATGATAAAATATAAATCTTACACGAGGGTATCAATATATTCTTTCTGTGATAGATTATATTCCAGATACTTATGGTTAATGGTTTTAAAAGATAAAAAATCAAAGTCTGCAGCAGTCAGAGAAATTATAAATGTAGATGACAGATATCCCCAAATGATATAGACTGATAAAAAGGAAATCAGAATTTTAGCACGGAGTTTTCAAGCAAAGTTACAGAGTATACATAGGTACTACAACACATTTTCAGTTAATAAAGCTCCAATAGTTGAAAGAGTAAAAAGAACTATAAAAGAAAGAATGCATATATATTTCACCGAAGATGAATACATTTAAATATTTCGATATACTACAAAAACCTGGCTTACTCATATAATCGATCTTATCATAGAACACTTAAGAATACCCCTGTAAGAATTGTCTGAAGACAAACACCTTCTGTACCTATCAGCACAGGCAAATAAAAAGATAAACACGGGTGTTAAACTGAGGATTATGTGAGAGTATCCAGGACTGATGAAAATTTCAGAAAAAGGTATGAAGCTGGATGGTCGAGAGAAATTTTTAAAGTAGATACAATCAGAGAATTCCCTAAGACAGCTTTAAAATGTTTATTTACTATTCTGAGATTTAGATGGTGAAAAAATTAAAGAGGAAGATTCTATAAACAAGAAATACAGAAAATACGTTTTGACCCTCGAGTCACGAGTATAAAATAGAAAAAAAAATATTAGGATCTAAGGAAAGGTAAGAATAAACAGTACTTGTCAAGGAGTAGGTATCCAGTGAGTGAAGTTTAAGTTATTATAAAATGCTAGTGAATAAGAAACATTGATCAGTTTAATTGTGAACATGGAGATTGAAGATCACTTCTAATCAACGTTGCCATCATCGGCTTCTATGAACTTATTTTCGGAAAATAAAATATCAGACTTTACTACAGAGTTATTGAGTCCAATAAAA
>JABUQX010079770.1:17500-22785 GCA_015478945.1 Trachelipus rathkii
TATATATATATATATATTATATATATATCATATAATATATATATTATATATATATATAGTATAGGGTGCTGTTTTACGACTCCGTCAGTTGATTTTGGGTTTGTTTTGTTTTTTGACGGACATGATTCAAAAGTTAGTAAATATTTTAAATAATTTTTTTAAAAAAAAAATCACATTTATATAAAAAAAAAAAATTCAAATATGAAATATCTCGAAAAGTATGACATTTACAGAAAAACCAATTACATATTTGGAATCAGAATATAAAGCTTATTACAAAAATGTAAAACAAAAAATAAAAAAAAATATTAGGTGGGTTCGAGCCGACGGGGGACAGAGAAGGGGACGAAGACGTTTTTCATACCCCGTAGGAGAGGGGCGGAGAAGCCCCGCGACACCCAAATACGCAAAGAGCGGGGGTTCCGGAGACCCTCCCCGGAGGGGGGGAAATAGTCCTACCCCGTCGTTCCCCGGAAGGCCGAGAGAACCCGACTCCTGCCATCTTTGCGTTTTCCCCTTTGGTATTCTTTAGTTAAAAAAAAAAAAAATTAAAAACTGACGGAGTCGTAAAACCGGTAACAGGTTCTATATATTTTGAATCATGTCCGTCACCACTTAAATTGATTAACTTAGAATCATATACTCGAAATATATAAAAAAAACAAAACAAAAAAAATATCAAAACTGACGGAGTCATAAAACATAACAGGTCATATATATATATATATATATATATATATATATATATATATATATATAATATATATATATATTTTTTATATTAAATAAAAAAAATATATATATTATATATATATATATATATATTAATTTATAGTATATATATATAAATATATATATGATAAAATTTCTTTTGCAGTTTCTTCCTCTTTTGACATTTTGTTTGTTTAGTATAATAGATGTACTTTGTATATAAAATGTTTAAAGCAAATAAAACTTACTATTTATTTCTCTATTCGACGACGATCTTAAGGTGCATCTCTCAACACTTCGACGGTAGATGTTAATATATTAATGTGTAGATTTTTATTCTATTTCTTATTCTTCATTATCATTTTTCATTAATCTTCTTTTATTTCATTTTTTGTGATCCTTTTTATTTTATTTTGTTATTCTTTATTTTTTATTTTTACTTTTAATTTTTAATAATATTTAAATAGTATATTTTATCTACAAATTAATTTATTTTACTAAATTTACATAAAGTTTAAGTATAATTATTCTTATAATTTTATATCATCTTTTCTGAAAATAAGAAAAGATGATTAAAGGAATTTATCATTCTTCCGCCTCTCTGCTTCTTCAAATTTGTTTTTTATATAATATAGTATAATATATATATATATATATAGTATATATTATATATATATATAATATATATATATATATATATATATATATAATATATATATATATATATATATATATATATATATATAACTAGTAAATGAGTTAACCCATTTTCAAAATCTGTGCAAAAAAAATCCTGAAAAAACCTGAAAAAACCCAACAACCCAGGGTTTTTTCTGTTTTTTTTTTCTGAAAAAACCCTGGGTAGTTGGGTTTTTTTTCGAAAAAAAAACATTTTTTGGCAAACCCTGGCCACAACATATCCCCCTCTCAACCGTCCCCCATTCACTCCTATTATGCACCCTTTCTTCCGCCTCTGCCAAACTCATATTTCTGTCCTTCAGGCATTCCTTTACTGACCAATCCACTTTTTCTTCGGCTCCCAGCCGGTCGATCCCAACACACTCACCACAATGCATCCACTTAACCAAACCGACTATCATTCATCCTTTCACATGACCAAACCATCCCAATGTACTTTCAATTTAATTCTCTCATTTACCCCTTTCTTCACACAATACAACTAATACGTTCATTCTCATTTTATCAATTCTCACCTAAACACGCCCTAAGATTGTCCACTGAACACTTGTACTTTAGATCTATACTCTTATTCCAGACCATCTTGAACAATATACATTAACACAGTAACAACATACCCTCATGTAAGCCCCTAGCGCCACTCAAAACTTAGTCCTTTACCATCCACCAACGATTTAATTGGCACCAGCCACCTTCCTGCCTTCACAAACTTTCCTACTACATTACTCTTGCATCATCACGTTCCTTTTTAAAATCCAACATATTATCTAAATATTTAAACTTAGACACCTTGTTCCAAGCTGCTCACCATGCCTAAACATAACCTCACAGACCGTCACCGAGACTGTCCTCACCACACCATAACCTACTTCTTGATCTACGTATACTTTTAAAAACCCCTCCTTTTACACACCCTGCCAAATCTCTCTACTAATACTCTCACACTTTCTTCAGATTCACCACACAAAACCGCCCAAAATCATCCGCATATAATAGTTAGGGCACCTTCCACTCCACCTCCATTCCCATTCCAACACTATTTCCTGGCCCACCGCCACTTAATTCTTTCATAACGCCCCCCATCCATACATACAAATTGAATAAACCAAGAATAACTCACACATCCCTAGCGTCACTTTTCGCTATTAATATGTAAACAAATATTTTTGACAGCCATTTATTCTACAACCGCTTCACTATCGTCATACATACTTTTGATTCCAGTCAAAAGCCTACCACGAACACCATATATTAACTAAACCTGCCATAGAGCTTCCTTGTTAATCTATCATACGCCTGTTTGCAAATCCATAAAACCCTAATACAAACATTTAATCTTCTCCCTCAATTTTCTAAATGATTTGTTTCTGTAAAGATTTGATCCACACATCCTCTACTACTAAACGTACCTTGTTCTTTCACCAATCAGTCCTTCAGTCACTCGGCGCCACTCTTTGAACTGAAATACCAGCATATATCTTCCCCTACAACACTCAATACTAATTCCTTATAATTCCTACAGTTACCCCTTATCCCCTCTTTACCCTTATATAAGGGTACTATTACTGCTCTTTCCCCAATCCCTCGAAACTAATACCCTCCATAAACGCTTTATTACACAACTTCCAAATTCAATCAATCACCATCTTGCCTCCGTTCTTGATCATTTCACCAGTGAATTTCAATCTATGCCTGCAGATTTTCCAGTTCTTCAAGCTTTCTCAGCTCTACGTCATACTCCTCCTTGCTAATGACCCTCTATCCCGCAATACCTTTGCTTCTTTCACCATCAACCGCACAAACATTCACTTCAACCTCTTCAATTACAGCCAATGTTATGCAGATTTCGAAGTGTTCTCTCCATGCTCCCCTCACATCTATTTCATCAGTTACGAAAAGCACCATCCTATTCATTATTCTAAGCAGGTTCCGCCTTATTCTCAACCTTTCGCGCTTTCTTCTTCCAGAAGAGCTTCCTATTCCCTTGTAAGTCCCTATTCATCGTCCTTCCAAACTGTTTATTTACCTTTTTACGTATGCACCTTTTAGTATTTCTTTATTTTCTCCTTATATATAATTCCAAACATCTTTTTGAAACTTCATCATTGGCTTTTAGTACATTCAAGTGATTCAATTCAACCACGCTTCTTTTTTACTTTTAACCGCTTGCATCACGTCTTCATTCCATCACTCACTGTTAACATTTTTACTTCCTTATTATTATTATTATTATTATTATTATTTTATTATTATTATTATTATTATTATTATTATTATTATTATTATTATTATTTTATTACTATTACTATTACTATTATTATTATTATTATTTATTATTATATTATTATATTATTAATTATTATTATTATTATTATTATTATTCATGACATTCCACTACTATTTTAAAGAAAGAACTTCAAAAGGCAGAAGAATTAAGATCTATTGACAAAGCTCGGTGTGAAAAGGCAGAAGAAGAGGTTCTAATACACTCTCATCAGTTGGAGTCTCAGAATGTTTTATTCAAAGTAGGAAATTATTTGTTTAGAATTTTAAATTATTATTATTATTATTATTATTATTATTATTATTATTATTATTATTATTATTATTATTATTATTATTATTAAGTCTTTGGAATTCTATATAGTGGTATTTTGTCTAATATGATAATAAATGGAAGTATTGAACTGAATTTTTTTTTTTTTTTGGTGTGTGAAATTATTTTAATTTATTGGAGAATAATTAAAACAGATCTGCAAAACTTTAATGCAAATAGGTAGAAGATGTATGATATTATTTCTTACGTTACATGAGTCTGTGCTGGAAGTTGTCATGTTAACTTTGAAGCTATTGAGATGTTAGCTAAGTGCTGGGGAAGAGCGAGGTAGAAGCTAAACTTATCATTTCCTTTGAGAGTGAAAAACAGTATGGAATTATATTTTGCTCTTTTTCTGATTATTTCAACAAAATCTTTTAACGAAATGCTGTGTGGAACATTTACTCATAATTTATGCTTTTCTTTTTCATTTCGAAAAGCATCCTATCCAGTTGCAAATAGCAGTTTCGTATTATTTTTTTTTTTAAATTAGAGTGGTAAGAACTTGTTTGTTTTCAATACCTATAAAAAAAACTCAATTCCTTTATGTATCCCCTCAATGTTATCTTAAAAAAAAACTTTGCAATACATTTCAAATTTTCCATTGTCATTGTTGCTAATATCCTTGGCGTTTCCTTTTGTGCAATCATTCTTGGAAAGATCATAAAGCTTTTTCTCTCAGAAGTTTATTTAACTAGAGAAACTATATCTAAACTTCTACGAGGTTACAGGGTCAAAGTGACCTTCAGAACTCCTTCACACCTCTAAGTTGTTTGCTACGTTATAGGGTTGTATGTCACTATAATTTGAGATGGTCCACTTACACGGATTTTCTTGAAAGGTTTTTTCATGCTCAAGTTCATTCCAATTTCTCTGGCATGTGTCTACGGTATCTCTTTTCTCTATTTCTCTTGTCCTTTAACTGTTATATTACTCCTTGTACTCTTGCTTTTGCAATGGACACTGGTCTACTGAACTCTGTTCCCATTGCCTCTCCTTTGAGGGCTGTTAATATTTCTTCTTTTCCACACATCAAATTTTATTTACTTAGAAAAAGCTGTTTCTATATCCAAAATAGCTAGTGTACAACTTTTATTTATTATTTTTTATTCCTTAGTTTTTTAATAGGATTAAATATTTAATAAATTATATTGAAACTTATTATAATAACACTCCAATGAATCGCAACTTAATATAAAAATTCACGGACGTTTATTTCGTCCTCAGCGGGGTTCGGGAATATTTGCAATGCATGACTGTAATCTACAGATGAGAGGAG
>JABUQX010079771.1:0-22061 GCA_015478945.1 Trachelipus rathkii
TAATAATATAATATATATATATATATATATATTATATATTATTATAATAATATATATAATATATATATATATATAGTGAGACGCTGGGCAAATGCCCAGTGGGGCAGGCATTTGTCCAGGCATTTGCCCATTTAATAAATGTGCCTGCCCCAAAAACGGCATTTATAAAATTATCAAGCAAAGGATTGATTAATTATTGACAGCATTTAAAAAAAAACATCAAAGAAAATAGTTATCTTATTTTGCATATTATATATATATATATATAATATATATATATATATATATATATACTATATATATATATTATATATATATATATATATATATAATTATATAATATATATAATATATATATATATATATGCAAAATATTAATAGATAACTATTCTTGAATGATTTTGAAAGGAAGACGACAGTGTAAGAGTTTTGCTAAGAAGTGGTCTGACCATCTTTTCAAGAGAGAGCTTTAATGTTTTTGATTGGAAATAATGCATATTTGTTACATGGTAAAAAAATAATTTTATGAATTCGGGATTTTAAAAAAATGCAAAATTTTATATATTTTAAATTAATTTTATTTTGGAATCTGGGATGGAGGAGCTATCAAAAATTTTAACATCATTTCTTTTGGTAATTTATGAATATTAAAAAGAAATTCAGAACAAAACTAAGGAATTTTTAAAAATAATATTATTTATTATTTAAATTAATTAACATTAAGTTAAGAATATGGATATTTCGAGACATTGTCGTTGTATATAACATTAATTAATTATTAAAACTTTTATTAATCTTGTCTGTTCATTAATTTAGTGAATTCTAAGATGCGACGAGTGTTCACTTAGTACATATCCTAGGGTTACCCCTTTTTATACTATTTTTTATTTTGACTTATGCAAGAACTCCTTAAGGAACACTAAATATTTATTTAGAATTTCGTTACTTTACTTAAATAAAATTAAGAAGTATTACTAATCATTGTGATGATGCTCTGGTTGAACGTTATTTATTTGAATGCCAAATGGAAAGTATAGGATGCTAAAGTTTTCCAACTGAATAGTTAGGTTGAAAACTCCTTAACTGAGTGTAGAGGCTACAAGGAACTGAAGGCTATATCAGAATAGCCATTTGCGGCTCGAGAAATTGTTTGTTTGTTCTGAGAGTTGCTCTAGGACCTAGATTGGATTTTCGTGTGTCCAGAAGAATGAAGAGAGTGTCTGGTCTCAACAGGGATCAGGGCGAAAGCCCTACATGGGAGAAATGGTTTATAAGTAAATAAATAATATGGAGTTGTTTTAGTTTGATTCTTCTATTACTAGCTATTGAGAGCTTTTATTAAGTATTCCTAGTTATATATCATTGTAATAAGTTTTATAGGATTTAATGGGATTTTTTTATGGTTTATTATTTGAGTTGATGTATGTATATGTATTATAGTATTTATTAGTTATTATTTGTGTATATTTTTAAAAATTAATGACGTTTAGTTTAGTATTTATATATTATGAATAATTTCCTTTAATCATCTTTCTTGATTTTGTTTCTAGAAAAGATCATAGTTAAAAATATTAGTAGACTAATTAAGATGATAAACTTTGAAATATAATTTAGTAAAATAAATTAATATTGTACCTGATCAAATGAAGTTTTATTTAAACTAATCTTAATTTTAAACAAATTTAAAGAAAAAAAATAAGATATATATTAATAAATATATAAAAAGGATCACAAAAAATGCTAATTACAAAGAAGATTAATGAAAATTCGATAATGGGAAGAATAAGAGAGATAAGAATGAAAAAATCGTCCTAAACACGGATCTTGAATATTACTAGCAGCGAGGCGTACCGTACAGAAGTGTATGTATTAGAGCAATTGCCACAACTTAAGATCGCGCCAATCGAATCCAGAAATAAGCCACTTAACAACAAGGGTATAAGATTTTTATCTCCTAGTCTTAAACCTATCTTCATATAACATAAGTACATCTCAGTCTGATAAACCTAACAAAACAAAATGTCCAAAAGAGGAAGAAAACTGCAAAAGAAATTTATCAATAACATTGGATAAACTAACTAACATGATAAAGGAACTAATGGATAGAGAGAGCGGGAAAAGAGAGAGAAAACAAGTGAAGAAGAAAAATGAATTTAATAATACGTAAATTTAGTGGAAAAAAAATAGAATCTTTTGAAGATATTTATTTAAGTTAAAAAATAGTGGGAGAGAAGCTATCTCAAGAAATAGGACAAAAATTGAAATAGGCATCTAAATAATAGGTATCGGTTTAGCTAGGTGAACCAACTAGGAGAGTAGTGCGCCATCTAATGTCCTTAAATGATAAAGTATAGAAACTAGTGCGAGCAGAAAAATGGAGTACGAATCAATTATAATTCACATCAACAAGAAAGCCTAATCACTCCAGGCCCGTATGCTTAAACCCTCTATCAAGGACGTTAAACCTACCACGTCCAATCTACGTCATTCTCTGCTCTGGGCTCCATACCAGCTAAATACATCTCGTTGGAATAATTTCCTGCATAAACAAAGAAAAGGACGACATCCTTTTCAGCAGCAACTATGCTGATATGATTCTTGTTAGGGACAAGAAAGTCCACACAGCATTCCGCATCGGGTTGTGAAAACTACCCAATTGGAGGGCACTCACTTAGGATCATATAAGCTGCAATCAATGCCCTTCGACCCTCACCATTCCCTTTTCACAGGACTTGTGGTTCACGCTATATTTTCCTCATTCTTGAATGCAAGGACATGAAACAGCAGTTACTATTGACTCAAATTCACAGTATTGACACAGAATTAAATATAACCAAAATATTTATCTTTCTAATTAACAACGATATAGATCATATTGCTAAACTCAGGCAGATTTCTCTACATCAGTTTTAGTGTGTCTAGGCTGTGACTCAAAGATATGGACACTTAAAAATCCAACAGAGTGTGTATTTATATAATTATCACTTACTATTACTTTCTGAAATATGTACATTATCCACTCACATTGCATAATGACCTGGCATCGAATGTTTACTGGGAGAGTAAACGAAACATTCTTAATTTCAATAACCACTGGGTTATTTGTACAACGCTAATAATCACTAAAACACGAAGATTGTTTAAGGCCTGGATATTGTTAAGAATATTTAATAATGTTGTGTCTTTGCGCAAATGCGTAAAAAGAAGACACATTAATGACACCAAACTCTGATCAGAAAATGAACAAAGTAGACTTAGATTTAAGAGGTAAATTACATTTCCTACTATAATTTTTTCACACAATAGATAAAAACATGCTATGATATAAATTCATATATATTCGTCCTCGGTATATCCCAAAAATTTACTCAAATCTCCTTTTCATCAAGAACAACAAGTAGGAGCAATCACGTAGACAATAAATGGATTTAAGACACAGATAGATATATTAGTATCATATCGAGAAATTACGAGGGATAAATAGCACACCATCTTCTCACGAATTAATTATAATGAGATATATTAAATGCATACTCTAAATGTAAATTAATAATCAATATGAAGTACTATGCTAATGGCTGATTTTTATTAAAGATATATACAGTTGAACACAAAGAGACAGTAATATGAGAATCAGCAAAAACAAACCTGATTAGTGGATTAACTGATGAGATTGAATATATGTCATATATTATAAATAAATTTTAATATCTAAAAGTTAAATAATGGTTAAAAAGCTTTTTTTTGAAATGCGGAGAACCTAATATATAATAATGATAGAATGGTGACAATAAGAGGGAAGGAAGGTATAACAAGAAAAGAGTTTTATTACTTGAGTAAAACAGCTATGAAAAGGAAGAAATATATAAATTAATATTGAAAATAGAATCGTTTGCATACTTATGATCTGAAATATACTATCAAAAGTACAAACATTTAGTATAATGAAAGGAGATGATCCTTCCTGCATCCCATGTTTGAATATAGAATACATGAGGAAAAGTTTGTGGTTTATAATTATTATTATTTGATATTATAAGTATAAGATGATTAGATAATAGAAAATTTAATTGTAATGATGTGTGAAATGACCTCTTGCACTTGAAATTCTACTTAAATTATTAATTATAACATAATTTAATGGTGACGTTAAAAGGTTTGAAAAGAAGTAAGATCTTTTAAAGTAATATTTAAGAAATGCAATAGGCCAATACGAAAAATACTTTTTTTTTTGAAATGTAAGTTAAAAATAAGAAAGAAAAATCTAATGTCAAACGAGTTAGGTTTTGCCATTGCAAGTTAAGTTTTTAAATGAAATATAAATTCAAATAGATGTGAGGAGTAATTTTGAAGAATAATTTAAATATTTTAGTTCATAATAATATATCCATGAACAACATTAGTAGATATACACAGGCAGTATGGTTAAAAATATTAAAAACCAAGTAATGATAAGAAATTATAGAAAGTTTAATTGAAAAAAGGCATTTATTTTATTTTTTAGGAAGATCCTAATAGGCATGTTATGTGGCGATAACACAGGTGAATAGAGATGTGTCAGAAATGTATTATGATTATGGTAAACTTTTAACTTACAAAAAAAATAAACTACTTCCACCGATACCATGAGATTACTATTGCGGCCCAAGTAAATATGTCCTCATGGAGTAATGCGTTTATGTTGAAAAATAGGTATTGTAATTGGGTAATTACATATATAGAATCATCGTGGTACTTATAGTTATAAGGACGCTTATAGGGAGGAGTTCTGACATGAAAAACAGACCCAGAGAATAGTATGGCAATTGGGCAATATTTGCTAAGAATGGTTACTTATACAAACCTACTGTATAAATTGCATCGCGGTGGAATTTCAAGCTGGATTTTATTTGCCAAAGAATGGAAACCAAACTATAGTAGATTGTGATAACGCCCTAAGGCATATAAGTGAAAGAAGAAGAGATACTCGACCTTGACATGACTGTTAAAGAATTGATTTAGAAATCTGATATGGTATGGAACCATAGTCTCGAAAATATTCATTTAATAGAACCTAAGGTGAAGTTTCAGAGAAATATATAAACGTGCAATTTTGCGCGCAAGGTTTTCAGACTGTGGTTGTAGGTAGGAACCAGCAGGTGTCTAAGAAAGGTCTATAAATTATTTATAGGGGGTCAAAAAAAGTAATTCCACAAAAAGGAAAACATTGATAAAGAAATGGGAGAGGACAGCTATAACCGCAATAACTGTGGTAGGAGGGTCGTGTTCACTAAAATCTCGATCCTTATCAGATCATAACACAGCTATGGGCTAGCATACCTTTCTAAGTAGCTAAGTATTCACAAACAGTTCATTCACAGAGATATTCAAAAAAGTAATTAACCATGCAAAATAATAATTCGATTGGAGAGAAGATAAAGAAGATGAAAAGGATGAACTATGAAGCAAAAGAGAATGAAAATATAGATAGATAATTTAAACAGCAAATGGTAATGATACAGAAGAAATAATATGGTCAAAAATTTAAGATTGCGTAATAATAATGAAATGAAATCAAACTGAAGTATTGCAAGAAGAAAGAAATGACATCAAATTGACAGAATCATGAAGAAGTTGATCCAAAAAACTGTCGCAAATACAAGGTTAATAACTATGAAATGAAATAACAGATTAATGATTAGATATGATTACAATTGTTTTCACTGTTTAGTTTATCAGAGTGGAAAAGCAACCTAGGGTAAAAAATCACTATATAAATGCCCTAAAAGCGATAAAATCGCAGATTTTGAATAACCAGGTAGAATAATATGATTCTAATAGATTCTTGGAAATGAATTTGAAAAAAAATATATGAAAATTCAGATGTAACTTCATGAACAATGGGAGTAGAGGAAAATTGCGATACACTTATATTCTAAGTGAGGAGAATAATTTTAATATATCCAACCTAAGATGAAATAGATATGAAGATGAAGATGAAGAGGTAAATCCGTTTTCTTTATTAAATCATTTTTTATATGAAGAAATATTAAAACAAATTTTGCAAAATGTCCGGGATCTGATCGAAGATAGAAAGAATGGTGGAAGAAGAACAGAGGTAGTTGCGATAGAAGTAATACTGAGTATATAGGGTGACCAAGAGCAATTATTGGTAATAGACTGGGTGATTAGTGAAAATTTAACTACAACCAAATATACAAAAAAAAAAACCTTTAAAGCTAATTGGAGCTATCAAGGATTGAATGAAACCGTGACAGGATAAAAAACCAGATAGCGCACCAACTGTAAGGTTTCTCTGAGCAATGAAAAGAATACTAACCCATAGGTCAATTTGAAAAGAAAGGGAAATCTATAAATGCTATGGATACTTATCACAGCATACCTTACAAGGATCCAGTACAAAGGTATACATAGCCAAATAGAGCTGTTTTATAAATTCTTATACCATTCTCATCCACCCTTCTACTTACATAATCTTAGATTTGGTATTCTCTTTGCCTAACTAGGGTAATTCTGGCTTAAAACAAAAACAGATCTTTTCCTTGGACCGAGCACCTTTTTTTTGGGAATATCTACTAACTGTTCACGATGACTAAAATACAGTATTACTTTCGTCATCCAATACTGAAGGTTCTCTATATTAGGAACTTCATTCACAAACTAGGGAGATAGTGGTCCTTGTCTTCATATGACTTATTTGAAGTGTGTGGGTATTTAAGATCAATGAGGAAAAATAAATTTCAGAACATAATTTAACCTTCTAAGTATACGGGTCTCTGGAAAAACAAAAGCTATAATAATGGTAAAAAGACCACACACTACACACATTCATAATAAAGAAGATTCAAGTAATATAGAAGGCTATATACTATGTTACCCGCCATGTGAATGCAGTTGATATTCCTTAGTAATCGAGGATTTCTTGAAAGGCTCAACTTGGCTAATGTTTCCACTCCAGACACTCATTCTCGAAACAAACACAATACCTACATCTCGACAAATCCAAAAATTAATGGATAATTTTGAACATAGGATAGCAACGACTAAAAGCTCTTCAGTAATCATTATATAATAAATATTTAGGAGTTCAAATTATATCAGGAAGAAAACATGATATAATGGATCAAAATAGTTACTGGGAGAAGAAGAAGGATTATGAGAAAATAAAATATCATAGTAATACGAAAATCTTTAATCATACAATTCGAAGTACAACAGGGAAATCACCTTAACACACTACGATAAATGAAATTGAATATATGTATGGCCAGAAATACAAGCTACCAGATTTCTAGCTTATTAGCTTATAAAATGAGCAAGGGAGAAAAAGACTGAAGTATTAAAGACTAACTATAGAACTTTCATAGATTGACCTAAATAAAAATATTCAGAAATGTAAAAACATTTTACCAAATAAAGTAATTGAGAAAATTGAGAAATTCATAACATATTGTGTAAACTGCATCTATTTGCACTAATAGAGAAGGAGATAAAACACAACTAGGATGTATTATATTTGCTGTAGATAAAAAAGGAAAAACTGGAAACCTTCATAATGGTGGATATTCAAATAATCACAGAAAGTGTAATCATTCAGGTCATACAAGCAGAGGAAATAGTTTGTTTAGAAGGTATTTGAACAACGCATTATATATACAAACAAATGTGGGAAGAATTACTAATATGAATAACCTATAATTTTAAGACAGATAGTAAGACACTTAGTAGATACTCTAATTCAGAAAGACAATCAAAAATTAAAAAGTAGAGGATTATTGACATTAAAAAATAAGGAAATATTTGAATAATGAGAAATACAAATGATAGATGGGTTAACAGTAATGATCAATTTGCCGATATTACTAATTCACCAAGAATTACATAATAATAAAATATGAAACTGTATCCAGAAAAAATGTAAAAATGAAAATGAAATTAAAACAACAAAAAAGAACTGTTCATATCAATGTGATGTACAAAAAACAAATTTTAAGAAGCAGAGAGGCTGGAAGAATGATAATTCCTTTAATCATTCTTTTTTCTTATTTTCGAAAAGATTGATATTAAAATTATTAGAATAATCCTTAGATATACCAAACATTAGTTTTAATAAAAGTAAAATAATTAATTTGTATCATGATCAATACTCATTTGTATTTTATTAAAATACTTGTTAAAAGAAAAAATAAAAAAAATTAGAAGAAAAACAAAGATAAAATAAAAAAAGTAAGTCAAAATAATGAAATAAAAGACAGGATTTATGAATATATGGAATAATGAAGATAAGATAGAAATAAGAAATACACAATCTACACCATTAATTATTTAATCTACCGTCGAAAGTCGTTGAAGAGATGCACCTTAAGATCGTCGTCGAATAGAAGAAATAAAATGTAAGTTTTCTATACATTATAAACAATATATATAATATAATGATTATATATATATATATATATATATATATATCTATATACATAAAAAAAACTGATAGTAATGTCTACAATATAATAAATTTAATTATAATATTTATTTTATATCTCCATATATAATATTTACAACGAATACTCGTATTCTTTTATCTAAGCAAGTAATACTGTATGTATTGTATATTTATAGTATATATATATAGCTTATAATTTTTATTGGGAATATCGTCTTGTGGTTTATCACATTTTTCACGTTTAAATTACAAGATATTTTTTTGTTTTGTTTTTTTTTATATACTTCGAGTATATGATTCTAAGTTAATCTAGGATCTTAAGTGGTGACGGACATGTTCACAATACTATTAGAACCTGTTACGTTTTAACCGACCTCCGTCTAGTTTTAATTTTTTTTTTTAACTAAAGGGTCCGAATAATCCCCAGATCGGCGTAACCGCAAGATGGCAGGTAAGATCGGGTTCCTCTCTGGCTCTTTCCAGGGAACTAAACGACGGGTTGTTGTATCTATTTTTCCCCCCTCCGGGTAGCGGTCTCTCGGTGAACCCCCGCTCTTTGGTATTTGGGTGTCGCGGGGGTTCCTTCCGCCCCTCTCCTACGGGGTATGAAAAACGTCCCCCCCTCTGTCCCCCGTCGGCTCGACCCCTAATTTATTTTTTTTCACTTTTTTTGTTTTACATTTTTTGTAAATAGCCTTATATCTGATTCTCAAAAATAATGTAATGTGGCTTTTTCTTGTAAATGTCAATACTTTTCGAGATAATTTCATATTTGATTTTTTTTTTATATAATGTTGTTTTAAAAAAATTAATTATTTTAAGATATTTCTTAACTTTTGAAAATCAGTCCGTCTACCACTTAAAAACAAAAAAAAATCAAAACTGACCGGAGTCGTAAATACATACATGGGCCTTATATATGACTATTAGAATAATAGTATGTTATCTATTAATATATTATATACTATATATATATAATTTATATATATTATACTTTATAACCTATATTATTAATATATATTATATGTATATACTATATAATATTATATAATTATATAGATTTATATATATTTAGTACTGTTATTACTCTTACTTGTTCACATACAGTCGTCCTCGTAGAACGCGGTCTTAAAGAAGCTGGCTTGCTATACTGCGGTTGGTATAAAAATAAAAAGTAAAAATTAAAATTACAACCATGAGGAAAATTAACAAATTCTGTACCTTATACAAACATACGCCTTTATAAAAAGATAATAAAAATAATAAAATTGCAAAAATAAAATTAAAATTTGTAATTCATTAGTCATAAGTTAAAATGAAACCAAGATAAACGAATAACTTTAAGTCCCACAAGGATCCTCTGCTGTGCATCTAGCTTTTTACCTGTAACTTCGTTGCACTACGCATTGATTAGCTGTTTATATATTGCTTCTACTCACTGAAATTATTAACAAATTTTAATAACAAATGTGTACAGTATTTTCTATAAATATTTTTTTATCAATAGCTGAGAAACGAAACATACCACAACTAAATTCTAAAAAAAGCAATAGATTGGCAATATCACTGGAAGAAGGATAATAAAAATTTAATTTTAATAGGAGCTTGGCTTCTTTTATAACAAACTTTCATGTAAATATAGCAGAAATGAATCGACAATTTCAACAATTAAAAACAAAGAAAAAGAATTAAGAACGCAGTCATACTAGGAAGATACTTAAGTGCATCTAAAATGACAGAATCGTCTCGCGGCTAGATGATACGTTGGTTTCTAAAACTGAAACAGTTGGCCATTAAATATCTGCCTCGATAGACATGAATCGGAAAAACGAGTGCCTTTGCGACGGAATAACGTTAAGAACAAAGGCCTCTACTCTATATAAGTTTAAAAATCGAAATGACAGAGTATAAATTTAGCCAGGGTTGGCTTGATAATTTCAAAAAGCGTTTTGGCTTTAAGAAATATTCGTACGCCAGGAGAATCGACGTCCGCAGATAATGAAGCAGCAAGAACTTTTTCAGATGAATTTTTATATAAAATTAATGAAGATAAAGGGTACTGCCTGAACAAGTTTTCAATGCTGATGAAGAACTGGGCCTTCTCTGAAAAAATGCTTAGATCGCACATACATTTCCTAAAAATGAAATTAGCAGCAAAGGATCGGCGTGACAGGAATATTATTTGCCTGCAATTGCACTGGCCACTAAATAAAGGCTGGCTTCCTTCATAGTCAGCAAACCTACTTTGTATGATAGGAAAAAAACAAAAAATCTATTGCCAGTCTTCTGGCAGTCCAATAAAAAGGTTTGGGTCACAGTTGAATTTATTTTAAGAAGTATGGTTCCATAGTTTGGTAAATGAAAGATTGATGAAGTGGACCTTGAAAATAAGAGGAATACCATTAAAGGTTGTTAATAACTTGATAATGATGGTTGGTCATCACAGAAGGCTTAAACTACTATGTAGATGTCGTAACGTTGTATTTGGTTTCCTAGCCAATACTTCAATATTCAAATTAGATCAAAGGAGTGAATCGATGTTTTCGAAAGTGCTGAATTACATAAAGATAACATTTCGACACGGATTGTGTAATTTCTTGAATGGGATTCGAATGCCATAACGCTCATGAACTGAGAGGAAATCTTTATATATGGGCAGACGTGTTAAGATTATGTTAAGGAGGCAAATCGATCAAAATAAACCACACTCGGTTAAAACGCTTCTGAAAAATTATGGAGTGAATGCGTTCACAGATTTTCCAAGGATCTGGCCAACTGCAGAAGATGAAGTTCCCGGCACCAACATTGTTGCATTGACTCATTCACGTTGATGGAGAATGAGGGATTTGACGGCCTCGGCACGCTCGTAACCCAGTCCCGGTCCCCACCAAAAAGAAAATTTAAAGAATAAATTGCAGGAAATAAGGAGACATTAACGAATGTGTTAGCTAAACTTGCATACTGTGGAGTTTTATGAAACTTGAATAGCTTGAAAAGATGCTAAGAAAAGATTGTGAATTTTAAAATACATTTATGGTGAAACTGTTGTTTTCTGCTGCACAATAATATGTCTTAAATAATTATATATCAACGCAGACTTAATGTAATTAAGTCTCAATAAATCGATAGAGAATTGAAAGACTTAGTTAAACCTATGAAGAAAAATATTTGGTGAGCTAAAAGGCAAAAGCGTCAATTGCCGATAACGGATGTATTTCTCAAAAAAAGCGCCTATGCAATCTACAGTTCGGAACCGTCTCAATACTCCAACTCACTTCACACTCAAATTACACTTTTGAAAGAAAATTTTTTGTGCTGCACTTGCATTATATCTCTTCATAATCTCTCTAATTATTACAGTATTTAATAACATTGACTATTCAATTAAATATATAAACAATATTATTTCCTTATTGCTTCGGTTGCTGAAGGCAATAATATTTTCATTAAAAAAAACTTTTGTTTGTTCGAGATAAGATGTCTAGAGTACTGTAATGTAATGTAATACTCAGGTATTAAATATCCTAGTAGATCTAATATCTAGTCAATAAAAATGTTTATATACTATAACTAGATATAACATTGCACAATCTTGAGATGCAATCTTAATTAAGGATAAATAAAATACTTCTGATATTTTATTTGAACGAAATTCAAATTTGGTAAATAATTTTAAAGTTTATATTGATTTTTCAAGGGGTTAAAGTTATATGCGCTTATAAATTGCTATAACGCGGGGGTGTCATAAACCTAACACCAGACCGATCTTAATCCGAGGTTGACAATATACTAGATAAATATTGTATTGGTCAATGTATAAGAATATATAACTACGACGATAATAAATGGCTCATCAATAGTAGTGCCTACTACCTCTATATACTTTTATAGGATTATATACTTATCATCACTATATATACCTGACATATTTTGCTGCCTCTATATCTGAGCTATAATAATATATATATATATATAACTATATATAATTCTATAACCATAAAATACTTTTACTTGAGTAAAATCTGTATACCTATTACCTTATACTATATACTTTATCGAGATTCAATTATGAATGGTTCTGTTGCTCATAACATATACTATCCAACTGAGAAAGGCCTAATATTATATATTACTTCAGGCCTCTATATATACTACCTATATTTAAATTTCCCCTCTCTCACACCACTCCATGAGAGACAAGTATATGCTAATGCCCTCTGCCTTGTGATAACATTTGGAATCGAGGGACATGATGCCCAAATCCTGGACAAATGGCCCAGACTAATGCCCACGGCATTGGCCCAAATAATAATACTTATATATTATAGGATAAAATATATATATATAGGTAATATATATAATTTATAGTAGTATAGTATGTACCGTGATTAGGTCACCTACTCAGAGAATTAGCAATTCCCTCCACCCTATGAGTCTATTTCTTTAAGATATAATGAGTATAAGGTAAGTATTATATATGCTTTATCTAGATATATGGCCTGGTATATACCTTCTCTATATAATATATACTTATTAATATATATAGTATCTAATACAGCCTAATATAACTTACTAGTATTATATATATATATATATATTTACTAACATAATATAGTATCTTATAATTACTTATATAACTATAACTTTCTATTCACTTCATTAAGGGTTGTATAATTACTTATAACGCACTATATTATATATATATATATATATAATATATATATATATATATAATATTATATATATATATATATATTAATATATAATATATATATATATATATATATATAATATTAAATTCAAGAAGGCCTAATATTCTCTATGAGGTTTCGGAATCTTGGGCCTAGCGCCATATGGTTTGTTCCGGCAGGTTCTTTAACATCCAAGAACCATTCTCAGTATTCTGGCGCTGTGTCTGATTATAATTAATGGAGCTCATTTCCAACGTAGTTACTTCCACCGGTAGTCTGTCAATGTATTGTTTTTAGCTTTTTTCATCACTCCATACTTTCAATTACCAAAGGAATAACCTCTGCTCTATCAATGTTATTCCACATTCCTTGTAATGTGTATTTCGTTTTGGTATTTTATTCCTTTTCCCTTTTCATATGCTGATACTCTGCCGTCCCAATGGTATCCCTATCTCTATAATATATGCCTTTCTTTCTCTTTTATCTTTTACTACAATATCCGGTCTGTTATGTGGTATAGGTACATCTGTGGGAATGCTATAGCCGTATAGTACTAGCGCTTGGTTATTTTCTACTATTGTGTTTGGGTTGTGTTCCCAGTATTTGGATGCTTCTATTGTTATTTTGTATTTTTTCACAAATTCTAAAGTGGATCAGTCTGCAGATGGTATTATGTCTTTCAGTATATTGCTAGCGATGGAGAAGTGGTTTCACAGCTTGATGTATATGGCTACCTGTTTTATTCCGGATTTTTTATTTATTTCTACTCTTCTCCTCTCCTATTTCCTAGTTTTTTATCTCTTGCGGCGCAAAAACAGCTTCGGCATTTGTTGGATTATTCTCTTCTCTATCTCTCTCTTGAAACCAATTGGTTCGTAATGCTAAGTCCTGTGCCCTTACAATTGTTCTTTCACTTTTCTTAGATTACCCCTGCATACTGCTTCTAGCGATTTTTCTTTATCTATATACACCTGTACTATAATATTTTTGTATTCCTTTGCAAATGCATGTTCCTTCCTATTATTCTGTCATTATTCTTCTTGTTTTTCTGTGCTCATTTCTTAGGTGTTTCATATTTTCCTTGTTTCATCTTTTCCTTCTGTTGTTGGGTCATCATTAAGGATATAAATTTTATTTAATCTCCTTTTTTTTTTTTTTGCTGTTTAAGAGATGTTCTCATCGCTTTCCCTGTTTCGTGCTCCTTCACCCATCTGGATGAATTTACTGTCACTTCTTCAATTAGGTTGTTAATCCGATCACTTCTTCTCTATATACGTCATTTATACGAAGTGTTCCTTTCCACATTGATCCCTGGGGAATACATTCTTGCCAGGCATTGGTTCTTATATATCAACTTATGGGCGTGGAGCATTTTTCTCGTTTTAATATCGTTTATTTAAATCTTCTTGGAACCAATCAATTATTCCGAATCCATACGACAGTACTGGTACTGCCAGTGTTCTTATTGCTTCGACCTTGAATTTGCTTTTCAATTCAGATTTAATATTAGTTACCTCAGTCTCTTTTCATATTCCTTCATTTTCTTATGTTACTATTTTTTCAACTTTCTCTCTCAACCCATTAGATGCCTTCCTGGTCTAGTTGTCTAATGATTTCGTCGTTTATTCTGATATTTCCCCTATCAATTCTTTTTCCTTTCTTCAACTCCAGAAACGCGCATTTATCCAGTCCGAACTCCATTTGTATATCATTCGAAAACTCCTTAATTACCTCAATCTGTTTGTTTGTTGTTTGTTTTGGGAGTATAGTTTAATGTCATCCATGTAAAATAAATGCGAGATGTTTTTCCATTTTCATTTTTGATCATATTCTTGCCAACGGCTATTCATAAAAATATTATCAAGTGGGTTCAATAATAGTACAAACAGCAATGGGGATAAGGAATCCCCTTGGAATATTCCTCTCCTTATTTATTTGTATCGTACCAATTTCGTGATGTAGTTTAATATTGATCTTCCATATTTGCATCACTTTTTCCATAAACTCTCTTATCTTATTATTGATTTTATAGATTTTTAATATACCTCTTTGATCCATGAGTGCGGTACACTATCATATGCTTTCTTATAATCAATCCAAGTCATGCTTAAGTTCTTCTGTCTTTGCCTGCTGTCTTCTAGGTCATTTTATTTATTAATAGCCGATCTTTTGTCCCGTGACTTCCCTTACTGCATCCTTTTTGTTCTTCTGCTATTATATTATTTTCTATTATATGTTTGTATATTCTTTCTGTAATAATTACTGTTAATATTTTATATTTATATAGTTGGTAGACAAGTAATTGATCTATATTTCCCTGGGTTTTGTGTTTCCCTGTTTTAGGGATAAGGACTGTTTCTCCTTTGGTCATCCACTCAGGTATTTCAGCTGTTCCGTTCAAAATTCTATTGAGGCATTTTGTTTAAGGTTCTTTTAGCATCGTAATTTTTTTTAACCATATATATTGCACCATGTCTGGTCCAGGTGTTTTCCAGTTACTGATACGTCGTATCATTTCATCTGAGGACGTATGGTTAACAAATTACATCTCATTAATTTCTTCTATTTGGGGATTCCTTCTTGCTGTTTCTATCCATTCCGCCTCTTCATTATGTGTTCGTTGGTCTTCATATATATACTCCTCCAAAATGCATCAAGTCTGTCTCTTTCAGGTGGTTTATCAACTTTTATATTTTCACCTCTCAACTCTCAATAGAACTTTCCTTTATCTGTCTGGTACATTTTGTTTGTGTCTTTCTTTGTCTTCTTTTATTGTATGTCTTAATTTTTTTGTTTTTCGCTAAATCTCAGTTTTCTGCTAACGATTGCGTGTGTTAATCGATTCTGCCTCTACTTCTTCTTATCTTATATTTTGTGCCTGTCTGATTTTTAACTTTCCTATTCTGAATGTCCTTCTTTGTATTCTATTTATCATTTTCGGAAAGGATATTTTCTTTTTCTAGTCTCGCTTAATGGTCTCTCTCTCTCTATCTAATTTTCCATGGCGGTTTTTTCCTTCTTTTTTCTTCCTTTTTTTTTTTTTTCTTCGACCCTCCTTGCTTCCTTTTATCGTGATATTTCTTTTCTAAGTCTCGCTAATATACCATAATCTAATTTTCCATGGCGGTTTTTTTCCTCTTTCCTTCCATTTGTTCATTTTTCTCAATATTTTCCCTCCTATCAAATCTGTTATTGTTCTTGCTGTTGCATAATATACCTGTTTACCTCTGAGATATCGCATCTCTCAGGTATTAATCTCGGTAATACCCTGTTTGCTTGCTTTTGCTGCTAATTCTAGCTTTCTGCTACTGATTGCATTGTGTTACTCGATTTCTGCCTCAACTTCTTCTTATCATCATTCTTGTGCTCTGTTCTGATTTTTACTTTTCCTATTCTAAGTTTCCTTGCTTCGTATTCTATTTATGCAGTGATATTTCTTTTTTAAGTCTCTCTATCTTAAATTGCAAAAGCTTAATCTTTCTCTGTATGATCTTCATTTTTTACTTCTTTATTCCTTTTTCCCCCTAAACCTTTCCAAGAATATCTTCCCTCCATCAATTCTTTTTTGCTCTTGCTGTTGGCATAATATAAACCGTGTTTTACTTCTGAGATATCTGCATCTGCTCAGGTATTTAAATCTCGATAATAGCCGCTGTTTTGCTATTCCCCGGCACTATTTAATTTATTTTCATCCAGATTTATCGCCATTTTTATTTATTCTTTTCTATTTTAGTTGGTATTAATATCATCATCTCTATAGTGTGATATTTTGCTTATCATCTCTCTTTCTTCCTCCTGCATTCTAGTCGCCCGTTTTCGTTTCTTAATCATTTTTCAGTCATCTCATCTTCATCTTGTTCCACTGTTTCTTCATAGTGGCTTCTTGTATCCCGAATTTATTATTACTTTCACTATCTGTTCTCTCACGTCCTCTTTCTTTGGGATTTCAGCAAGCACTGGCAATCTTTCTTTCTGTAACGTAACCTATTTATCATCACGCTCCTCTTCAATTAACTCTTCATTATCTGTCATTTTATTTTGTTCTTATAAACTTATTCTCGTGTAATTTTTTCCAGGTTTTTCATCTATCCCCTTGATCAGGTAACTGTGTTTTCTTTATTTTTCTCTTTACTACAAAGAAGTTAATTTTCTTTCCATTTCTCTTGCATTCTTTAATGCAATACTTTGCGAAAACTTCATTTTTAATACAGCAATCTTCTGATCAATTTCTCGAAGCTTTTCTTTTTTTTTGTCGTCGTGCAGTGCCCCGTTGCGCATCAAAGCTGTTTATAGCCTGTTTTCTGCCAATAATCGTAATTCTCTCTACCCCCGCATATTTCTTATTAAATAAAGCGAAGTAATACTTGCAAATTTATTATTTCATTATCCACAACAATTCAATGAGAACTAAAAACAGTATTTTTGGGTATTAACATACCTATGTAATAGCTTTCCATTAAGTATTCGTTCTTTCCTTCGTCCTTTCCCATTCACCTTCTCCTTCCATCTCGTTCATCTCCCCACGTATTGATCTACTTCCTCCTCGATTTGTTTTATCTGTTCGTGGTGTTATCGAAGGTCCTTTTTATTATTTCATATTTGTTAAATACTATCATATCTCGCATCCGGTATTCTTTCCAGTTTTAATTTTATCTATTTTACCTCGTTTTCAACATATTTCTCGTTCGTTTGGTTGTTCCCTTTTTTTGGGAACATCTTATAACTTAAATACGGCGGTAGTAGAGAATATTCTCTTTTTTTTTTTCTTCCAACCGTGTATTCCAGTCTATCACCACCTCTACGGTTGTAGGGGTTGCATCTTTTTTTTTGACTTTTTGTTGTTTCGATGAGACGGGAGAAGTCTTCGGCCTCTCTGACGATTCATCAAGTGGAAGTGGGGTATTAGGTCTTATAATCCCGCACCTTACTGGTGCATTCTTTCTGTTCCCGGGGAGGGATAATTTGATTTGCTCATCAGAGCTCCGTCCCTCCTCATCTCCCTCTAAAAATGGGGTATGGCCGGCACCAGGTCTTCCGAGTTCCTGGCACTTATATTTTTATTTTTTACTTCCATGGATTTTCCAGTAACGTCCACCACATATTGTGGCTTCAAGTCTACAGTCTTTTCGCAGGAAGACACGTCTGGGGCGGTATATCTCCCGCCTCATCGTGTCTCCCTGGGCCCCCCCGCGTCGACAACGCAGACAGTTCTCCGGGGGAGAATTAAGCATGTGGGATGTCAAGTAATCTTTACGATTACATTCATAACTACACTTATTACATTTAAATAACTTTGTATTTTGATGCTTAAGCATGTGCATTTTAAGGTCTCCTTTCTGATTATACTCAGAACATTTAAATAATTTTGAGTTGCTGTGAATTAAAAGATGCTTTTTTAAATTTGATTTCCGGTTACATTCATAACAACAATGCTCACATTTAAATTTTCTTTTATGTATTTTTAAATGCTTTTTCAACGAATCTCCGTTTTTAAAACTTAAATTACAATATTTGCAACTGAGGTTTTCCCGATAATTCTTTTTCATGCTTTGCTCCTGCGATGCTGGTGCTTGAAGACTTCTTCTTAAAGAACACATCACTTTGGAATCCTTTCCTACTTCAGTAACTTCACCCACATCGATGGTGAGGGGCTGTATATAAATAAAATATTGAAAGAAGAAAAATCTAATACTTTTAGAAAATATCTTAGTCATCAAATGATTTCCTTTTTAACTATCTCTTTGTTTTAGGCCAAGACAAATTTCAACAATTACTCATAAAAGAATATCTAATTTTTTTTTTTCAGTTTACCACCACTCACGGGCAGAGCAATATTCAAGCGAAGTTCTTGTTAAAACTTTAAAAGCGTCATCATCCAATGCAAATTTCGCAGATGAGCACAGACGCGAACCTTAAAGATCGGGGATGGGTTATAAATGTCAGCAGGAGATACACACGAAAAAGTGGAAGAAAATTCCACAGGAACAGAGGTGGCTGGAAAGCACACACCACAGCGATAAACCTAAGGAATTTTGTCGAATGTGCAAAGTATGCGAGAACAAAGTTTGTACTTTGTTTTAAGATTGTTGGGGGACGGCTTGACTAAGTGTCCTCGGTCCAAGAAACGGGTGAAAGTACAGAGCCCCCCCCCCCAACGATATGGAGGCTGAAACAGACGTTTTCGGCAAGGGCTCTAAACCAAGGAAATCGCGAGGCTTCCGTTGAGGCCCGTTGACCCTAGTAGACGCCGCATGATGATGCGTAGGCACTTCAAAAAGCATTTTTTTTAGTTTGTCAAGGTCAAGAATGTTATATAGTTGGTCAACAGGAAAGACCGAGAGAACCAATCCGAAAAGGATAGGAAAGTTAAGATAGGTATCTTGAGAGAGAGAGAGAGAGAGAACGAGGAGAGAGGAAGCAGAGAGAGAGAGCAGAAGGAGAGAGAGAGAGAGAGAGAGAGCAGAGAGGAGAGAGAGAAGAGAGCGAGATGGAGAAGGAGAGAAGGAAGAGAGAGAGATGGAGGATGGACGTGTAGGAGAGGATGTAGGCAGAGAGGAGTAGACTGAGAGAGGAGAGACGAGGAGAGAAGATCGACAAGAGAGCACGAGAGAACAGGATGAGGTAGAGAGTAAAGAGAGGAGGAAGGAGAGACGAGTATGAAGAGAAGAGGAGATGAGAATGGCGCGCCGAGTGGGTGGAGAGAGAAAGAGAGAGAGAGAGGAGAGAGAAAGATAGGAGATGGAGGAGATGGGAGAGGATGGAGAGGGAGGAGGAAGGGTACGGAGGAGGGAAGGGCGAACGGACGATATGAGGAAGGGGATGTTGGCGCGTGATGTCAGGACGATCTGGAAGGGAGGTATCAGGCGGCGCGCTGCTAAGAATGGGTAAGTGTGACGCTGCAATAAAGATACTGAATTTCACAGAGTTGAGACGACCCAACCGGCAAATTCTATCCAGATCAGTGAGAATAGAATCAGAAAGATTAAGACGAAAGGGAGCCTGGAAAGCAGTGACGCGTGCCATACCCGGTCACAAGTGAGAGCTTTGGGGTGATAGTTACAAGGATCAGAGCGGCTACCTTTCTTAGGAATAGGTTGGACTTATGAGCTCTTCCAAAACTGAGGGAAAGTGCTAGTATTGAGGCATATAGAATAAAGTTGAACGAGAGGTGACACAAGCTCAGTAGCACACTCCTTCAAAACTCGAGAAGAAATGCCATTAGGGCCACTCACCTTCCTAACATTCATAGCAGGAGCTCATTCAGGTAGAGGTATGAAATACTTGAGAGGAGAAGGATTCCCCGAGTCGTCCAGGGTAGATGCTGAAGAAAACGGGAGGCCAAATAGATTGGCTTTTTCAGTTGGAGTATAAGCAACAGAACCATCAGAGTAAAATGAGAAAAGGCAGATTTATATTAGTTATTAGAGATGTTTTGGCAAGAGGTCAAAAAGATTTGTCAATAAGATAGCCAAGGAGGTCAGCGCACTTTCGTTTTATGAAAGTCCTCTTTGCTCGTCGAAGAATATTTCTGCGACGATTTCGAGCTGAATGAAAATTGGCGAGTGGTAGGAGAACGAGAATTTTTCCACTCCCGATATGCAGTCTCTAACCTGAATGGCCAGAGAACAAACACGATCGAACCATGGATTTTGAGGAGAGAAATATTTAGTCGAAGGATTGAATCTGCTAATCCCATCAACGATTAAAGCTCATACAGGCAGAAGCCAAAGCGTTTTCAGAGTCAAAGCGATCACTTCAGTTATAGCTGGAATAGAAGCGACGAAAAACTCCCACAATCAGCCCGATTAAAGTGCCAGAAAATACGCTGAGGGCAGGATAAGAGTTGTTGGAGAGAAAGTATTAATATTAAGACATAAGGTTGTGGTCAATTTCCCGACAGGAGCGGTGGCGTATTTATAGAGAAAAGGACTAGTGGTGAAACATAGATCAAGTATCTTCAAGAATTCAAGAATTGGTTGGTTGAGATTGCTGAATGATTCGGCCTTCTCCCCACCTGGATGGGTATCAGAGGATTATACCCATTCAGTGTTGTGTACATTGAAATCCCCAAATTAGAGGACCTCAGTATTTGGATGAGATGATATAACAGTCTCGTGAGTAGTAGTAAGATAATCAAAAATGACGTGAAAATCTGTTTTGTTAGAACAGTAGCAGAAGCACTATTGTAGAAGAAGAAAGAGATTTTAAGCCAAAGAACAAAGTTAGGAGATTCGAGATTTTCGAAACGTGTTACAAAGGTATTAATATTTAAATAAGCACATACTCCAGCCTTCAGTCGAAAATTATGAAATAAGTTATAGTTGGATATGTTAAATGAGTTAGAGAATCAATTCTTAGCTATCTGAGTCTCAGACAAGAGCAAAAGGTTAGAGTTAGTGAGGTGGTATTCCACGGATGTCGGAAAAGTCTATTGAACACCCATGTATGCCCAAATCTGACATTTCACAAACAAAGTCGCGAAAAAGAAAAAAACAAAACAAACATAGATAAAAACAAAAGGTAAAATCTGAAATAAAATTATTTAATATTAAAACTTAAATTTAGAACCTAAATGCTAAAAATTAATTCAGAAAAATTAAAAATTTTAAACAAATGGAGGTAAAACTGAAACATACACACACACGACTCACACAACCCACCCCACTCTAGAAATAGTATTAACTACATAACTACGATAAAAACCGAAATAAAAAATACGAAAGAGTAAATTGCGCAATTTAGAATAATTATAAACTGAAGCATATAAAATGCTAAAAGAACAATAAAAAAATTTACCTTACTTGTAAAACCATATTAAATTAAAAAAAAACAAGGAAGCTCTTTACAGAATAGAATAAAATCCTATGTAAAATCAATTAATAAAATGCTTTAATTAAAAACCTTTGATCAAAAAATACAAACACATTTAG